>SNRZ01000438.1:0-21030 GCA_008729115.1 Dirofilaria repens | reverse complement strand
ATGAACACTCGATCTATGACGAAATAAATTACAATGCTCTTAATCTTTTTGCATAATCATGCAGATTTTTTTCAGTCTAAATATGGTGATAAAAAGCGATTCATAGAAAAAAGCGAGTTTGAAAGGCTTAGTAATCTTTAATACTATATATCTTTTGTGCAATAACTTTTTCATGGTTTGATTGAAAATCATAGATTTATGTAAATTAATGCAAATAAAAATAATGATTTTTTCTCTGATTTTAATGCAACTGACGGTGTAATCCAGCGTTATCATTCAGTTCGTTTTTTTTTCTGAAACTAATCAAATGATGAATAATTCATCATTGGAAATGTTAATTGTTAACCCTGAAATTTGTAGAAAATTGAATATTTCAAGTCTAAAGTATAACTTAATCCATTTGCCAAAAACCATTCAAAAAATTACAAACGTTTTTATAGCTTTTCCTATTCAAAGTCAAAATTTTGTGAAAACATTTAGTTTTCTTCTGAATAAGTCAATTATTTGGAAATTTTATTCATAGAAGTGACATATTTTTCGTTTATGACGATCAGAAATCCTTATTTTGAACATCTTTTAATCGAAACATTATATTTACTTAAATTAATCACACCGTAATTTCTTCATAGATATGGTGTCAATTTAAATTATTATTAATATGGTGTCAATTTAAATTTCATCGTCTCTTAGAGATTTTATTTGCCAGCGTCTAATAATTTACAATAATAATAACTTTGCTTCCTTGTTGGCTCCTTTGAGAGTCGCGTTGGAGTTTGATCAATTTCGTCTTGATGCACTGTTAACTTATTATAACTTGCTTGGCTTCATGAAGGATTCGAAACATTTCTTGATCGTCTTTTGTTATTCAAAAAAAATTCCTCCCTTCTTCTTGTTGTTGCGGCGATTTGCTGTGTATAACTGATCCATTTTTCGCTTGCGGACTGAAGCGTATTGATGCAAAGTTGAATTCGTTGTAGATTGTCTCCAAGTATTCTTATTCTTATATGGTAAAAATTCTGTTGTTGGAGTGTCGCATGCACGATCGGTGACGTTAGTTGTATTGATTTGATTTCATTGAGTAGGTGTGATAATATTGCTGAACATATCGGCCTCACGTCGATGTACAAAAATTTGTTGCAAAGAGAATTAATTATTTGTATTTGAGGATTTCTGAAGGTCTCAGCGTAATTTTGACTAAACAGAAAGACCGAAGGCTTATTTGAGTTGAAGTTTGTTGGTTTGATGCGACATAGCGAATTTTGTGATATCAAATGCTATCTTGGTGATACAAGTTGAACAAAAAAATGTATTGTTGATTAAAGCAAGGAAGTCGGCGCTCGTGTGAGGAGTAGTTGTAGCAATTCCTTTTGGTAACAGTCCATTCCCGGCTAATACAATAAGGTTTATATGTATTAGGAAGTGGGAGTGGTTTTCATTAAGCATACACACGGTTGTCAATTCACATACCGAAAGAAAGCTAGTTACAGTATAAGCATTATAACAATAGATGATTGATAGCTGTCGATAAAGATACGTATTTGGACAAAGATGCGAATTTAGCTAACAATGAAAGAATGGGAAATAAATTTGAGGAATGTAGAATTAGTTGATTGATTTATGGTGAGAAATTTGTTCAGTTATTTGTTTGGCATTGAGTTATTTGGAGTCTCGCGATATTGAAATTCACGACATTACTTATACCTGATCAAAAATTTTTTCTCAGATTATTCCTGAATTTTTTTTCTCAGATTTCAATATGAACTTCCATAGCATTCCCCACTGTTGAAAAACTCATAAAATTTGGTTATCATTAATTTCAGTTAATCTAGTTTTATTTCCAGAAAATAGAGGAAAATAGAATCATCATCGGATACTTCATTTCATCGGTGAAATTACTTGTATGTCATACTTAAATTGAACAAATGTGAAATAAGCTGTAGTAAGATATTTCTCAAAATTTTACTTTGCTAATAACAGGTATTCAACTTTTTAGCAACAAATTTTAATAAACACTTCACTAAAAATTGCGAATTTAGAGATATGATATTTATGGATAATTATTGCTTTAATTATTTAATTACTAAAATACTCCAATTTTTCAACGAGTAATTGGCATCAAAATTAGCCAAAAGCATTGATTGGTTCAAGTAATAGAAACTATTGACAAAGTTGCGGAAGAGTTTCTTGATATATTTAAGAATTATTTTCAGTACATAATCTGTTTAATAGTTTATTGAATTTCATTTGCAATTGCAACAAAAAAGCAAAATTTTATGTAAAACTTGATGATTTATCAATCTATCGAGTGATATAAAATGCAAATAAGAAACATAGCAGTTAAAATAATAAGGAGTATAATAATAATAAATTGGTCTACCGTATCCATTTTTTCCATTCCAGCATTTTGTGCCAAATTCCGTGGGCATATTTTAATGTGGGAAACTATCTCATAATTATTAATATGATGCGAAGATTTTGTGGATTTTAAATCTGAACGACTTCCTACACTGGCAAGTTAATCAGCACCAAGCCAGGGCCAGCACTAACTAATGCTGCACCAGGTGGATCAAAAGTGCCAGTGAAGTAATTAAAGTAAAATCTCTACCGGCAGAAGAATCTCTATAATGAGTTCCATAAGATTGTACACTATATATATAAAATTTTCTTTTAGATCTTCTGCGAGCAATATCAGGACAGCATTTTCCATTCGCACTCGATGACTGAAATTTAAATAAGCTTTTGCTGTATGTTATGTAATATATTAAACATTACTAAAAGTCTAAAACTTACATTGTGACGAGTCATATTATTGTTAAGCGATTGTGACTTTAAACTTGTTATTACATTCATTTCAGCAAATAGTACTATCGCGCTGAAAGAAAACAATGTATTAATGGACAAACGAATTGAATCAATAATATGATAACAATAAAAATATTTGTTTATCATTTTAACTTACATTATTACCAGAGCAAGTGAAGATTTAGGAATACCGAATGACCACATAATAAAAATCCAAAATTTCTGTAATATAATTCAATTCGCAAATGTGCTATTATACTGCTATCAGTTCATAAAGCATGCAATAAAAAAATATGTTATTAGCTGATTTTTTAAGAAGTCATATAAAATATACTCAGATATTTTTGTTGAGATAAACTCATTGAGTGGAAATTTATGATGAAATTAAAGATTAATATAATTTCTTAGGTATTATCACAAAAAATGTTTAGTAAAGATTTGGTGACATTTCCACACATATTTAAGAAATAATGTGAAAATATGTACGCATATCAAAAAATTTTTTCATTTTCTAACTACAAAAATGAAAGGATAATAAAATGCATAAAATCTGTCACTTACTAATTAACAAAAATGAGTAATATATTGAAACATCTTCATTTTATTGATTTGACTACTACTAAATTTAAAGAACCGCGCTAAGAGAGTTAATTCAGTTTTATATTGTAGCAATTTCGTATTCTAATTCAGTTTTGTATCAGTTTTGTAATCTTTGAAAATTTCTCGAAAATTTGAACACTTTTCTAAATTTTTTGAAAAAACTTTAATGAAAATTACATTTATCTTAGCTAATTTATATTTTTTCAGTTGCGCATCGCAATTTTTTCTTTGCCGTTTTTTCCGCTCACTTTCTTGATTTTATTATTCATATATTCGAGATAATTTTGTAGTGCAAAGCGAAGTATGGTTTTGAGTCGTTTATTGTTAATTTTACAGACATGGATCCTTTTGTGATGAGTAAATTTTTATCTTTCCTTGTAAACTTCTCCCTATTAAACTTTGTAAATTAAAGCCATTTAGAAATTCACAAAGTTTAAGTCGCTACATAATGCTTCAATTTAAAATTTAAAAATAATAGTGCTTGTCATGTCGAAAATGAAAATTCACTCAAAAATGCACTACTCAAATTTTAGTTCATGATTTCGACATTTTAAGCTCCGTACAAAAATAAAATATATTTGATCGGGTTTGATTGAAAAGCATAGCAATTTTTCCCACAACAAGATATAGCTGTAACTTTCAGAACGAATTAATAATTTATAATCTCTAAAAATTTTTGTTTTAATCCAAAATTTTGAAAGTTGAAGCAACTTGCGATCTAAAGGAATTGAATCAGAAGAATAATTAAGGTACACTACATATTATGAATGTGGAACAGGCATTATGCTATATAATCGCAGTCATTTATTGAGTGTGTAAGGAAGGTATTCATCTTGTTCATTAACTATGGTATTAGTTAATTGGTACCTCTAGTGAAGCTGTAGGTGTTATGAAATCTATTGGTCGTATTAATTGGTAGTTATCAAATTCCACATAAGTTAGTGGACGTGAATTGAGTATTCCTTCTATTTCAGTTATTAACGTTATCAATTCCCTTTCAATTAGAAGTTTTCTGCCTATTGCTTTCTTTAATGCCTTTTTTGTTATTCCTATCATACGTTCATATACCCCATCATTCCATAGCGTCTTTGGAATGGTATTCTTCCACACCATTGGAAAAAAATTCGCGTTTTCATGTATAATAGTTTTGAATACTAGTTGAAACTGACTTGCATTGTCGCTCAATACCAATTTTGGATAATTACCTTCGGGGTACATGTAGGAAATTTTTATCTAATAAGTCTTCGACCATTTCGAGATGAATTGCTCTTGTGGTGAAACAAGTAAAAAGAGCTATCCATCTTTTCGCTAACTGTTTACTGGATTTAATCAAGATAGGATCTAAATAATCTATACCAACCAGTTCGAAAGTTCTCGAACGATTTACTCGAGATTCTGGTAAATTCGGCATTGATAGCAACTTGAATGGGTCAGCGGTCCATCGTTTGCAATTTATACATCGAGATATAACTCGCTTCTTTATATCTCGCTTCTTTCAGCATGTGAATTGACAACCGTTTGTATGCTTAATGAAAACCACTCCCACCCTAATACATATAAATCCTATTGTATTAGCCGGGCATCGACTGTTACCAAAAGGAATTGTTACAGCTTCTCTTCACACGAGTTTTTGTTCAACTTATATCACCAAGACAAAGTTTGATATCCCAAAATTCGCTGTGTCGCATCAAACCAACAAACTTCAACTCAAACAAGCCTTCGATCTTCCTGTTCAGTCAAAATTACGCTGAGACCTTCAGAATCCCTCAAATATAAATAATTCTCTTCGCAACAAGTAATGCTCAGCCACTAAAGTGCCTTTTTTCCTTTCATTCACCGCTTACTTACAGATATAAAAAATGTTATACAATGCACCACGATTATATATCACCCCATGGTCTACCGGAAATATTTAATAAAGGAACACTGGAGTAATCCGAGAAAAAATTTTTGAGATCAAAATATTTAGTGCTTCACGAATAAGATATCACTTTCAATTTTTCAAACATATTTTATCAAATTTTAATAATTGTGTTAAATATATTATAATGTTAGAAAAAACTTTTAATGGTTTACCAAAAAATATTTAATAGAGGAAATCAACTTTTCTTTCATCATCGCTTATCTAGAGATTTTATTCACTAGAGAATAATAATTTATAATAATTAAAATATCATTTCTTGGTCTACCAGAATATGTTTGATAGAAGACCACCGCAGTGATTTATAAAAAAATTTTTGAGATCAAATTTAACTTTATTTATTAATAAAGCATCAATTCCTCTTTCAGCACCGCGCGTTTAGAGATTTTATTTACAGTGTCTAATTATTTACAGTGATAAAAATGTCATATAATGGTCCACCAGAATATTTTTGATAAATCAACACCGGAGTGATTTACAAAAAAATTTTTGAGATCAAATTTAACTTTAGTATTACTAAAGCATCAATTTTTCTTTTGTCATTGCTTACTTAGAGATTTTATTTACCAGAGAATAATAATTTACAATAATAAAAATATTATATAATCGTCTACCAGAATATTTTTTAATAGTAGACCACCTATATATCAGACAATAAAAATCATAATTCATATACATCAGGCAATAAAATAAAGCTAATTTATATATTCCAGGTTATGAAAATAATCAAATAATTTTGTTTCTCATTTGCATATTTAATTTAATAATCAAAAAAAGATGAATCATTTATATATTCAAATAAAATAAAAAATTTATGAATTTATCAAGTTTTTCTTACGTATGAATCACAAAAGAATTATTTAGTTGCAATAAAAACGACTGCAGTAATATTATCATTATCACCTAATCATGCAGAAAAAAACAGCAAGCCTAAGCCATAAATTAATTCAAAGGATTTCTTGATTTAATCTAAACGATTTGTTGAAAAATTCATTCAATCGTTACATGACGTATTGTGACGAAATATGATCATTTTGATAACATAAAACTGCGCAACAGTTGTACTTTTATAAGCATTCTAAGATATAAAGAAAAAGAAAGATTTTTTTTTTCTTTTAAAACAAACGATTATATCACGAGAATTTTACATTGATGATTAATAATACAGGAATAGATCATATTCGAGAAGGGAAAGTCAGATAATTTTAATTTATTTAGCGCTAATAAATTTTACTGTACAATTTTCTATAATCAATAAATGAAAATGATAATTTAATTTCAAACAAAGATACTTTTCGTAGATTTACAAAAAAAATTTTAGGCCACAATGCGAAGAAAGGACAAAATCGTTTATTTTTTTTCCATAAAATTGTCAAATTTTATTTACTGATAAATGCTGATAAATTTTGTAAAATTTCTTCGAGAACAGGATATCTTTTCTCGGAGAAATTTTTTGTTATTTTATAAAACAAACTACTTCAAAAATGCAACGATTTTTTGGATTATTCTTTGGAACTAGAAGAAATTCAAAAAATTTTTTAAAAATTATCAAAATATTTTCCTACAAAAGTCGTGCGTTTTATACATAACAATGAAGTTACCTTTGAAAAGTCATATGTTTTAACGTATGAAATAAGACTTCTTCAAATGATACAAAGATAAGAAAAAGTCATTGCTCTCTTTCTTATCAATTCACGGTTTGCTATACTTCATTTTTTTATCATTGGATCATATGATACAAAAATTTACGCCAAAAATGAATATTTATGTCTTAAAGAAAAATTTTAATGAATAAGTAATAGAATAGAAGCATATACTTAGAATATCGAGAATTTATAAGTCTTCTTTGCAGGATTGGTTAGATAAAAGGAATTCATCGAATTGGATGCAGGAGGAGTAAAAGCACTAACACTACAAGTATTAAAAAAGTTATCAGCTATTTCATCAAGCTCTATGCGAAAAAGTTGACATCTGCAATAAATCATTACATCATTTCTTTCAAACAAAAGTTTTTCTTTCATAGAATTTATGACCAAAAGTTTGCTTCTCATTGTGCTAAATAAATTAAATTGTGCTTCTCATTGTGCTAAATAAATTAAAATAATCTGACTTTCCATTCTCGAATATCATCTATTCTTGTATTACTATTCATCAATGTGAAATTCTCGTGATATGATCGTTTGTTTTAAACGAAAAAAAATCCTTCTTTTTTTTATATCTTAGAATGCTTATAAAAGTACAACTGTTGCGCAATTTTACGCTATCAAAATGATCATATTTCGTCACAACACGTCATAAGAATCAATACTTCTTTCGCCATTTCCTTCTTAGAAATTTATATTATACAAAATTAAAAATATCATCTCGTGGTCTGCCAGAATATATTTAATAAAAGAACACCGGATTATAGACAAAAAAATTTTCGAGATCAAATTTTACTATGCGTTATTAATATGATTTCTCTTTTTCTTTCATCTACGCTTACTAAAAAATTTTGTCAACAGTGTCTTAATTAATTCAGATTATAAGACTTGAAATATTTAATTTCCCCAAATTTTAATGTTAACAAGTCGATTATTTAGAAATTTTATTCATAAAAGTAACATACTTTTTGTTTGTGAGCATCAGAAATTTTTATTTTAAATTTCGCTTTAATCAAAAACATCCTATTTGTTTTAGCTAATCATCTACTATTTGATTTCTTCATAGATCGAAAAAATAAATATATGATTTAAATGACATAACATAATTGGCAATGTTTGATCTGTTCAACGTAACGTTTTTAACAATATTATAGACAGTAGGTTATGCATTATACGTAGTGATCGAACATAAAGAATTATTTATATTCTTTTAGTTGCAGACAATAATTTAGAGATCTTTTGATAGAGATATTTTTTGATACTTATATTTTTCGATGGAAAGGACATTTCTAGATATGATGTTCAAGGAATTGATGCTGATTTGAAAAAGTTCTCCTCGACAAATTATTGTATAGATAATCTTGACCATTTTTGTGTCATTGAAATCGCGAGCGAAAGCTGAAATTCCGTAATTCCTTTGTCCTAGAATTAGCATTGCTGGAATATGTTGTAGTTGCATATTTATTGTACAATGTAAATGTAAGCTAAAATTGTCCGCCACTCTATCTTTAAAAAAGAGCTCCATTCCGCAAGAGCTAACAAAGACGCTATTTTTTGTAGTCAGAGCTATATCAAGAACATCCATCTACTTGGAGGAAGAGGGTCATAAGTACCAAAAACAAAAAGATCTTTCAACGAGATGGTTGAATTACAAACACCTGGCATTATTTAGTCTGTTTTTCTCTCGAGTTATGTTATCGTCATTTAACTTGTATGATTGATTTTAATCGCTATATTCGTCGATGTATAATCAAATTTATCGTGATAAAGTTGTAATTATGAATTTGAGGTTCGTTTTCCAAACAAGAAAACTGAGTAAATTTGTGAGAACTCAACCCTTCAATTTTGTTATTATCAGCAAGTATGATCATTGCCTTGTAACATCAAGGATAATAAATTTAGAAATAATTATGATATGTATGCTATTATTTATTGAACGTACTAAATGAAGTAGTTCTTGTTTTTCAGAAACTTTTAAGAGATTTTGATTTGATTGCTAGCTGATGAATATGAATTATTCATCATTCTGATCACTTTCGATATTCTGCATTTTACCTTAATCTCTGAACCATTTCGTAGAAATCGGATCGTCGATTTTTTCTGCTTTTCCATATGTTTTGTTTTAAATCATCATAGAAAATAGTTTAGATCGAGAATACATTAAAGCAAATTATTTATATGTCCATATCATATTGTATTTTGGATCAATCACAACGAAACAGCAAAATTATATTCTCTTCAAAATATTATTTTAATTCTCCGAAAACTCTTAGAGAGCAACCAATATCGAATGATTATGAAGTGTTATTGTTTAAAGATTCCACAGCATATGTACTGATATCTTAGAAATCCTCTCCTTGTTGAAACTGCTAAAAAGTTTAAGGAAAAAGAATCACCGAATACTTAAATTATGAAATGAATCATTTCGAATAATTTCAGGTGTCAACTGAAAGCAATTCATCAATACAAGCGGGAATAACTGATCAACTGGATTTCAATGAATATAGTCGATCATATACAATCGAGAAACTGTTCAAGTGCAAGATATGCGGTAAGGGATTCACTCGGTCCAGCGACCTGAATGTGCATAATCGAATACATACAGGCAAGAAACCGTTCAAATGTGATGTGTGCGGTAAACAATTCAATCAGTATGGTAATCTGAATGTGCATAATCGAATACATACAGGTGAGAAACCGTTCAAATGCGATGTATGCGGTAAAGAATTCAATCAGTATGGTAATCTGAATGTGCATAATCGAATACATACAGGTGAGAAACCGTTCAAATGCGATGTATGCGGTAAAGAATTAAGTCGGTATAGTGATTTGACGAGACATAATCGAATACATACAGGCGAGAAACCGTTCAAATGCGATATGTGCGGTGCAAAATTCTTTCGAAAAGGTAATCTTCAGAAACATAAAAAGAAACAGAAACACGATGATTCAATTCAGATACCTCACTGGGCGACAACAACACCAACAAACAACGTCTTCAATACGTCAATATTAATAGACAAAATAATTTTATATGCAAAACTATAAGCATTTGGACTTTATGTTTTTTGATTATTACTTGATTGATTGCTGAAAATAATTAATAAAAATTGAACATAAAATCATTAATTTCAAATAGATTAAATTTCATCTTGCATTTCATTTCGTCACTTAAATTTCCATGCATAATTCTTAATATTTCATTTTTTTAGGCACATTTACTTACTTTCATTTATAATTCGAAAACACTGTTGAGATATCTGTAAGTTTTGTTTCATTCCAATTTTTTTTGTTATATTTATTACTACATAAGTATGAAAGAAATTGATACACATTCATTTTTCCGTGTTACGAAAATATTCTGAACAATAGCATTAAATTTACAGTAATTTAAAGTTATCGAAGATAACTTTCTTGTAGTTGAGGTTTTTGATATCAAACGCTGAAAATTTATGGATAAATGAAATCAAACGTTGAAAATCTATGGAAAATCATTATTGCACATGCTACTGTTACTATGATATAGCAATAATGATAACGCTATTCAAAAAATTTGCTAGAAAATTTGTGACATACAGTATGTAAGTAGCATAAACTATGGAAAGATGATATAGACCTTCGCAACTATAGTAGGACATTAAAAACATAATTTAAGCCTAGACATCAATCTTATATGCACCATTAAAATCTGTTATTTTCACTTGTGATGGTTTACTTACAATTCGTATTTTTAATTTTAATAAAACATAAAGATCTATCTTCTAAAAAGTTCAAAGACTTATTAAGTTCTTTTTGCATTTTCTTAATTATTTTCAATTTTCATGACAAATGAAACTATATGCCAATTACAATAAATATTGCTTCTAAAGATAAAAGTTTCAGTTTCTCAATACTCGTTCGACATGTTCTTTGCCATCATCGAATTTCCAGGATAATTAAATTATGCTCTAGAGAATAGTATACGATCATTTATATGCTGCAAACGAATTTTTTAACTATTTAATTTTCTTAAATTTTGAAAGTTTGATCTTTTAGAAAATTAGAATATCATGATTCTATTTCTCAATTAAGTTTTTCGACTTTTCTAATTTTCATATTTGACTGTTCTTTCATTGATGAAAATTTTTTGAATGATGAATAATTCATATTCATCAGCTAGCAATCAAATCAAAATCTCTTAAAAGTTTCTGAAAAACAAGAACTACTTCATTTAGTACGTTCAATAAATAATAGCATACATTTCATAATTATTTCTAAATTTATTATCCTTGATGTCACAAGGCAATGATCATACTTGCTGATCACAACAAAATTGAAGGGTTGAGTTCTCACAAATTTACTCAGTTTTCTTGTTTGGAAAACGAACCTCAAATTCATAATTACAACTTTATCACGATAAATTTGATTATACATCGACGAATATAGCGATTAAAATCAATCATACAAGTTAAATGACGATAACATAACTCGAGAGAAAAACAGACTAAATAATGCCAGGTGTTTGTAATTCAACCATCTCGTTGAAAGATCTTTTTGTTTTTGGTACTCATGACCCTCTTCCTCCAAGTAGATGGATGTTCTTGATATAGCTCTGACTACAAAAAATAGCGTCTTTTAAAGATAGAGTGGCGGACAATTTTAGCTTACATTTACATTGTACAATAAATATGCAACTACAACATATTCCAGCAATGCTAATTCTAGGACAAAGGAATTACGGAATTTCAGCTTTCGCTCGCGATTTCAATGACACAAAAATGGTCAAGATTATCTATACAATAATTTGTCGAGGAGAACTTTTTCAAATCAGCATCAATTCCTTGAACATCATATCTAGAAATGTCCTTTCCATCGAAAAATATAAGTATCAAAAAATATCTCTATCAAAAGATCTCTAAATTATTGTCTGCAACTAAAAGAATATAAATAATTCTTTATGTTCGATCACTACGTATAATGCATAACCTACTGTCTATAATATTGTTAAAAACGTTACGTTGAACAGATCAAACATTGCCAATTATGTTATGTCATTTAAATCATATATTTATTTTTTCGATCTATGAAGAAATCAAATAGTAGATGATTAGCTAAAACAAATAAGATGTTTTTGATTAAAGCGAAATTTAAAATAAAAATTTCTGATGCTCACAAACAAAAAGTATGTTACTTTTATGAATAAAATTTCTAAATAATCGACTTGTTAACATTAAAATTTGGGGAAATTAAATATTTCATATTTAATAATTTAATTTGCCAGAAATTATTGTCTGTGCAAAGTGCGAAAGTCCATTTATACCTTTTTCTATTCAAAGCTTACTTCTTAAGTTTTTTCTCAATTCATAATTTATTTTTTCGATCTATGAAAAAGTCAGATAGTAGATGATTAGTTGAAGCAAATAGGATGTTTTTGATTAAAGCGAATTTTAAATATAAAAACTTTTTTGCGACGAATTTTTCATTAAAAAAAATCATTTGATTAATTTTATTTTACGTTTCAGAAAAAAAAAGACGAACTGAATGATAATGCTGGATTACGCCGTCAGTTGCATCAAAATCGGAGAAAAAGTCATTATTTTTATTTCCGTTAATTTACATAAACCTATGATTTTCAATCAAACCATGAAAAAGTTATTGCACAAAAGATATATAATATTAAAGATTACTAAGCCTTTCAAATTCGCTTTTTTCTATGAATCGCTTTTTATAGTCATATTTAGACTGAAAAAAATCTGCATGGTTATGCAAAAAGATTAAGAGCATCGTAATTTATTTTATCATAGATCGAGTGTTCATAGAAATGTTTAAAATCAGTCACCAAATAATTCTCCCAATCAGTACAACGTTTATTACTTACTACGATTCACTCTTCTTTGATTTATATGTTTTGCAAAATATTCTCTAAAATATCTTTCAGAATCACACGGTGGAATCCATACTTCAACGGATATCATTTATCGTGCAAATTACTTTAAGAATCAAAATGCTGCTGCCTTATTACATTCTAGCAGCTATACTTGCCGTTGTGCATCACACAAATAACAGTAAGTGAACAAATTATTGCTTTAACTATGAAAATTAAATATTTTTGAATTTTCCGTTTTGGTTTTTATTTTTATCAGTTTTCTGATCACTTTCGAAGTAGCCAATATTTTGCGTTTAAATTCTCTCTAGCATACCATGAAGTTATAATACAGAAGATATTTAATCCCTGAGTCTTTTCGCAGAAATCAGTTTGTCAATTTTTTTTTTTTTGTTTGCCAATATTGTATTTTGTCTTTAATCAGCATAGAATATTGTTTAGATTTTAGAATCACACTAAAGTTTAATTTTTTATCTGTCCATATGATATTTTATTTGGATCAAAACTGATATCTTTTTTTCAAAATTTTCTAATTTATCGAAAACTTTAAAAAAAAAACTAATATCAAATAGTTATGAAATGTTAGTGCTCAAAGACATATGTATTGATATCGATGGAATCTCATTGAGATTGTTAAAAAATTTTCGGAAAAATCATCAAATCGCTTAAATTATGAAATGAATCATTTCGAATAGTTTCAGACATCAACTGAAAGTGATTCATCAATACAGCCAGGAATAACTGGTCAACTGGATTTAAATAAATATAATCGGACAAATAAAAAGGAGAAACTGTTTATGTGCAAGGTGTGCGGTAGAGGATTCATTTGGCGCAGCCAACTAAATGTGCATAATCGAATACATACAGGTGAGAAACCGTTCAAATGCGATGTATGCGGTAAAGAATTTAGTCAGCATGGTAGTGTGACTGTACATAAGCGAGTACATACAGGGCGAGAAACCGTTCAAATGTGATGTATGCGGTACGGGTTTCAATGTACACAGTAATCTGAAAAAACATTATCGAATACACACAGGAGAGAAACCGTTCAAATGCGATACATGCGGTAAAAAAATTCACTCAGCGTATCCACCTGAATAAACATAAGACATGCAAACTCACTGCTTGTAGTGTAAAATTTAGTCGAAATCATAATTCACCGAGAGATATAGAAAAACATGAAGATTCAGTTAAAATACTGCATTACATGGAAACTATACCTACAGATGACATTATTGGTACATCTAGATTAATAGAGAGAATAATTTCACATGCGAATCTATAAGCATTTTGCCTTGTATGATTTTTGATTATTACTTGATTATTTGCTAGAAATATTAATAAAGATTGAGCAAAAAATTTCAATCAGATTAAGATATTGCATTCATTGTAATCTATAGTAATCCACCTTATTTTGATATTTACTTACAGTTATTCTAGCTTTCACAATATGATGAGATATCTATGAGTTTTGTTTCACTTGAAATTTTTGTTATCTTTTTTTTATTATCAAATAAATATGAAAGAAATCGATGCACATTCCTTTTTTCTGTTTTACGAAAGCATTCTCAACAGTAGTCGTAAATTTATGGGGCTTCGAAGTTGTCCCATAAATTTACGCCATAAATTTCGTTTAATTCAGTATCGATTTTAATTTTTCTCTTTCCATGTCTTTTTTTTCTGATATCTGATGCAGAATTCATGAAGTTCTGCTATGATTTAGTTTCTGATTTTGTTTTGTTATTTTCTTTTTATCTTCGCTGATATTAATGATATAGCAACGATATCGCTAATCAAAAAATTTGCAACATCTAATGACATACAGCAAGTAAGCAATGTGAAATATAGAAAGATGATAATAGATCTCCATAACTATCAGAGAGCATTAAAAACATAAATATGTTTATGCCTAAGCATCAATTTCATATGCATCTCTAAAATGCGTTATTTTTGAATGTATATTCAGGAATTAGTATTAACTAAATTCCTGTATTTGAAATGAGACTTATCAGAAACTAGATAACCTGGGCTTTCGCATTTGAAATAAATAATTATTTCAAATTGCAACAGTTATGTACAATTCGTGTAATGCTATTTTTTATTTTAGCATAACATGCAGGTATATCTTTTGGATGTTTTTGACTAAAGTGAAATTTAAAATAAAAATTTCTGATGCTCACATACAAAAAGTGTGTTACTTTTATGAATAAAATTTCTAAATAATCGACTTGTTAACATTAAAATTTGGGAAAGTTAAATAATTCAAGTCTTATAATCTGAAATATTTTAAGTATTATAAAAGTTGATAAAATTTTTTAGTATGCATGAAAGAAAAAGAAAAATCTTATTAATAACACATAGTAAAATTTGATCTCAAAAATTTTTTTGTTGATAACTCCGGTGTCCTTTTACTAAATATATTATGGAAGACCACGAGATGATATTTTTAATTTTATATAACATAAACCTCTAAGAAAGAAATGGTGAAAATGTTGTGACGAAATATGATCATTTTGATAGCGTCAAATTGCGCAGCAGTTGTACTTTTATAAGTATTCTAAGATATAAAAAAAAGAAGGATTTTTTTTCTTTTAAAACAAACGATCATATCACGAGAATTTCACATTGATGAATAGTAATACAAGAATAGATGATATTCGAGAATGGAAAGTCAGATTATTTTATTTATTGATAAATTTTTTATTTAAAATTTTACTATATAATTTGATAAAAAATTTTACTATACAATTTTGATAAATTTTACTATATAATTTTCTATAATCAGTAAATGAAAATGATGATTTAATTTCAAACAAAGCATACTTTTCGTAGATTTAAAAAAAAATTTCAGGCCATAATGTGAAGAACGGAAAAAATCGTTTATTCTTTTTCCATAAAATTGTCAAATTTTATTTACTGATAAATGTTAATAAATTTTTTGTTATTTTATAAAACAAACTACTCCAAAAATGCAACGATTTTTTTGGATTATTCTTTTTCGGAACTAAAAGAAATTTAAAAAATTTTTTAAAAATTATCAAAAAATTATCAAAATATATAAATATCATAAAACAAAATATGATATTTATAGATAATTGTTGTTTTTTAATTATTTAATTACTAAAATACTCCAAATTTTCAACGAGTAATTGACATCAAAATCAGTCCAATATATTTATTTACTTATGAAATCCAGTAAAGCATTGATTGGTTTAGATAACAGAAAGTATTGATTGGTTTAGACAACAGAAAAAACATGTTTTACATCTCCTAAAAAATTACATCCCCTGAAAAATGCATCAAGTTGATAACAATGTTTTAAAGGACAAAGTAAAAAAGAAAAAAGCCTTAAAAATTTAGTGACTTTTCTTGAAAAAGTTCACAATTTTAAAAATTAAGAATTATGATTGTTATTTTTTCATATCATTTGTATTTTATTATTCATTTACCATTTTAATGGAATCTAATTTTTGAAGTTAATATTTCAACAAAGTAACTGCGAAATCTGAATTATTTAGACAATTTTTGCTTATTTAGTCTTGATTTTTAGATTAGGAATGAGTCATAATTCATTTTTATTTTTTTTAAAAAATATTACTGGCCATTCGTCCATTCGTCCATTCGTCCATTTTTACTATTTTTTTTTAAAAAAATTGAAGAAAAATGGCCAATAATATTTATTCTCTTACGTTTTAAAAAAAAAAAGCTAAATAGTAAAAAATGGACGAATGGATGTGTATCTAAAAGGATGGCAATGATTACTTTCAAGAATACAAACTAATCGAAATGAAAATAATGCATAAGTTTTAAATAAAAACTAAATGTGATTACCGAAAACCAAGTCAAATAGCTTCTCTGTATTAATTCTCGATATTCATTATTTATAATAATGAAAAACAAATGGACGAATTAAATTCAGAAGTAATAGTAATGAAAAATAAAAAAAACTATGAAAAACGATGCTGCACTCTATTTATTTAAATATTACTACCAATTCTTTTTGTCGATAAAAGTGATGTGAATACGATGAATAACATTGAGAAATGAAAAGACTTTTAGTAAAGTTTGAAAAGTAAGCAAAATATGTGAATGGATAAATGAAGTTTTATCCATAACAATAATTTTTCACAGTTATCCTGCATGTGACAATTTGTTGATGTGACTTGCTTAGTATTCTTTTTCTATATAATCTGATCATATCAGTAATTTCAGCCAATTCTGATTCCAGTTTTGATTATCAATTGAATAGTCTCGAGAAAATAAAGAATGCAGAAATCATTTGCTAATCTTTCTATGCTTTGACTTCAGGTTTCATACTTTGCACTTTCTTTTTTACAGTTACTTACTACGCATTATCTTTCAAATGAAGTCAAAATCAAATAAAATCATTGAACGTTCTCGTCGTCACTTACTCGTTTCCTTCGAATTTTCAAAAAAAGTCACTTTGAAATGACTTTTTTATCTTCGTTTTTTTTTTTTTTTTTTTTTTTTTGCTTCAATGGCAGTCGATTTGCTACGTTTTACTCATTATTTTTTTAACGGCTCGATTTATTGATAAAATTATGAATTAAATCAAAAGTGTATTACAGAGTTGCAAAAGACTTTCGTTATGATAATTTTAAAATACAACTTGTGAGCATCAGAAATTTTTATTTTATTTCACTTTAATCAAAAACATCCAAAAGATATACCTGCGTGTTATGCTAAAATAAAAAATAGCATTACACGAATTGTACATAACTGTTGCAATTTGAAATAATTATTTATTTCGAATGCGAAAGCCCAGGTTATCTAGTTTCTGATAAGTCTCATTTCAAATACAGGAATTTAGTTAATATTAATTTCTGAATATACATTCAAAAAATAACGCATTTTAGAGATGCATATGAAATTGATGTTTAGGCATAAACATATTTATGTTTTTAATGCTCTCTGATAGTTATGGAGATCTATTATCATCTTTCTATATTTCACATTGCTTACTTGCTGTATGTCATTAGATGTTGCAAATTTTTTGATTAGCGATATCGTTGCTATATCATTAATATCAGCGAAGATAAAAAGAAAATAACAAAACAAAATCAGAAACTAAATCATAGCAGAACTTCATGAATTCTGCATCAGATATCAGAAAAAAAAAGACATGGAAAGAGAAAAATTAAAATCGATACTGAATTAAACGAAATTTATGGCGTAAATTTATGGGGACAACTTCGAAGCCCCATAAATTTACGACTACTGTTGAGAATGCTTTCGTAAAACAGAAAAAAGGAATGTGCATCGATTTCTTTCATATTTATTTGATAATAAAAAAAAGATAACAAAAATTTCAAGTGAAACAAAACTCATAGATATCTCATCATATTGTGAAAGCTAGAATAACTGTAAGTAAATATCAAAATAAGGTGGATTACTATAGATTACAATGAATGCAATATCTTAATCTGATTGAAATTTTTTGCTCAATCTTTATTAATTATTTCTAGCAAATAATCAAGTAATAATCAGAAAATCATACAAGGCAAAATGCTTATAGATTCGCATGTGAAATTATTCTCTCTATTAATCTAGATGTACCAATAATGTCATCTGTAGGTATAGTTTCCATGTAATGCAGTATTTTAACTGAATCTTCATGTTTTTCTATATCTCTCGGTAAATTATGATTTCGACTAAATTTTACACTACAAGCAGTGAGTTTGCATGTCTTATGTTTATTCAGGTGGATACGCTGAGTGAATTTTTTACCGCATGTATCGCATTTGAACGGTTTCTCTCCTGTGTGTATTCGATAATGTTTTTTCAGATTACTGTGTACATTGAAACCCGTACCGCATACATCACATTTGAACGGTTTCTCGCCTGTATGTACTCGCTTATGTACAGTCAGACTACCATGCTGACTAAATTGTTTACCGCATACAACGCATTTGAACGGTTTCTCTCGCCTGTATGTATTCGATTATGTCTCGTCAGATCACCATACCGACTTAATTCTTTACCGCATACATCGCATTTGAACGGTTTCTCGCCTGTATGTATTCGATTATGTCTCGTCAGATCACCATATACCGACTTAATTCTTTACCATACATCGCATTTGAACGGTTTCTCGCCTGTATGTATTCGATTATGCACATTCAGGTCGCTGGGCCGAGTGAATCCTTACCGCATATCTTGCACATAAACAGTTTCTCCTTTTTATTTGTCCGATTATATTTATTTAAATCCAGTTGACCAGTTATTCCTGGCTGTATTGATGAATCACTTTCAGTTGATGTCTGAAACTATTCGAAATGATTCATTTCATAATTTAAGCGATTTGATGATTTTTCCGAAAATTTTTTAACAATCTCAACGAGATTCCATCGATATCAATACATATGTCTTTGAGCACTAACATTTCATAACTATTTGATATTAGTTTTTTTTTTAAAGTTTTCGATAATTAGAAAATTTTGAAAAAAAGATATCAGTTTTGATCCAAATAAAATATCATATGGACAGATAAAAAATTAAACTTTAGTGTGATTCTAAAATCTAAACAATATTCTATGCTGATTAAAGACAAAATACAATATTGGCAAACAAAAAAAAAAAATTGACAAACTGATTTCTGCGAAAAGACTCAGGATTAAATATCTTCTGTATTATAACTTCATGGTATGCTAGAGAAGAATTTAAACGCAAAATATTGTACTTCGAAAGTGATCAGAAAACTGATAAAAATAAAAACCAAAGGAAAATTCAAAAATATTTAATTTTCATAGTTAAAGCAATAATTTGTTCACTTACTGTTATTTGTGTGATGCACAACGGCAATATAGCTGCTAGAATGTAATAAGGCAGCAGCATTTTGATTCTTAAAGTAATTTGCACGATAAATGATATCCGTTGAAGTATGGATTCCACCGTGTGATTCTGAAAGATATTTTAGAGAATATTTTACAAAATATATAAATCAAAGAAGAGTGAATCGTAGTAAGTAATAAACGTTGACTGATAGGGGAATTATTTGGTGACTGATTTTAAACATTTCAATGAAACTAGATCTATGATAAAATAAATTACGATGCTCTTAATCTTTTTGCATAACCATGCAGATTTTTTTCAGTCTAAATATGACTATAAAAACCGACTCATAAAAAAAAGCGAGTTTGAAAACTTGCTAATCTTTAATATTATATACCTTTTGTGGAATAACTTTTTCCATGGTTTGATTGAAAATCATAGGTTTATGTAAATTAACGGAAATAAAAATAATGACTTTTTCTCCGATTTTGATGCAACTGACGGCGTAATCCAGCATTATCATTCAGTTCGCTTTTTTTTCTGAAACGTAAAATAAAATTAATCAAATGATTTTTTTTAATGAAAATTCGTCGCAAAAAAAGTTTTTATATTTAAATTCGCTTTAATCAAAAACATCCTATTTGTTTTAGCTAATCATCTACTATTTGATTTCTTCATAGATCGGAAAAATAAATATATGATTTAAATGACATAACATAATTGGCAATGTTTGATCTGTTCAACGTAACGTTTTTAACAATATTATAGACAGTAGGTTATGCATTATACGTAGTGATCGAACATAAAGAATTATTTATATTCTTTTAGTTGCAGACAATAATTTAGAGATCTTTTGATACTCATATTTTTCGATGGAAAGGACATTTCTAGATATAATGTTCAAGGAATTGATGCTGATTTGAAAAAGTTCTCCTCGACAAATTATTGTATAGATAATCTTGACCATTTTTGTGTCAGCGAAATCGCGAGCGAAAGCTGAAATCCGTAATTTCTTTGTCCTAGAATTAGCATTGCTGGAATATGTCGTACTTGCATATTTATTGTACAATGTAAGTGTAAGCTAAAATTGTCCGCCACTGTATCTTTAAAAAAGAGCTCCATTCCGCACGAGCTAACAAAGACGCTATTTTTTGTAGTCAGAGCTATATCAAGAACATCCATCTACTGGAGGAAGAGGGTCATGAGTACCAAAAACAAAAAGATCTTCAACGAGACGGTTGATTACAAACACCGGCATTATTTGTCTGTTTTTCTCTCGAGTTTGTTATCGTCATTTAACTTGTATGATTGATTTTAATCGCTATATTCGTCGATGTATAATCAAATTTATCGTGATAAAGTTTAATTATGAATTTGAGGTTCGTTTTCCAAACAAGAAAACTGAGTAA
>SNRZ01000437.1:0-21101 GCA_008729115.1 Dirofilaria repens | reverse complement strand
TTGATGTAATGAATATACATAATCACGTCCAAACGTACACATAGGTGATGAACAGCTATCAACGCTTGTTACAATACTACTACCGCGTTTCATTACCTGAAGTGATCAAAAAGCGTACGTCAAATATTATCAAACAATATTATGTGATTAAGTTAGAATGATAAGGTAAGCTATATTGGAATATTTTCTGTTTTTAGGAATAGCTCTAAAAATTTGCTTCTATCACTATCAATTTTAACATCACTATATCATGTTTCTTATCATGAGCTATTTTAACACCATCATACCAATTTTCTTTCTTTCTTTCCTTTTTTTCAAGAAAAAATAAATTAGACCGTTAATGGTGGTCTTTTTGGTGTTGGTGGAGTAGCTGAACATGAATGAATGCTACGATGTCGATCAACCAGTTCACCTGCTAACGGTTCTTCATATGGATCACATTGATAATCAATCATTGTGTAATCAATTGCACATGGACCAACTGAAATTTTATAAAATTTTAAATATTTTCCAGTGACTTCTTTCTTATTGATAGATTTAAATTTTAAGCTTTCTATTTTGTTCCTTTTTTTTGCATCATTTATTTTACCTGTGCATTCTGTGACGAATATTAATTACAACTTATATATATACCTGTGCATTTTGTGACGAATATTAATTAGGTCATATATGTGTATATATGTATATATGGAAAATTTAAATTAAATTTAAATTATGTTTATCTTCTTGGCTTTATAGCTACCTATTTTTACAACTTCTAATAACACGGACACTTTACCGCCACCAGAAATACCTTGAAATTCTTTCCCAATATATTTTTCTTGAGCCTCTACAAGCTTCTTTTGCATTTCTTGTGCTTGCCTCATTATTTGACTAAAATCCACGATTCACTCCCTACTCTCTACTAAACATGGAAACTTCTTCCGCGACCACATTTTCCTTTTTCATAAGGATTTTTGAAAAATTGATTTTTTTTAAAATAACATAGCAAAGAATGTATGTGAAGAGAAGCAATTAATTAACATTTAGGCACTAAGAAAATAAAAAATTTAAATCAATAAATTAAAAAGAAAATTTTATTAAAATTTTTACGCTTAAATCAATAATCCTTGTAGAAGATAAAAGATAGAAGAAGAAGATAAAAGAAGAATCAATTTCATGATTATCACTACCATTAATAGAAAATATTATAATTATTATTTTACCATTCACAGCATAATTTTTCGTTTCCTCTGGCATACATTTCTTTTCACTGTTATGATAGCTTCTGATAATAAACCACAAAAATTTCATATCAGTATAATAATAAACCACAAAGATTTCATATCAGTACAATAATGTTACATATTGGTATGTTAATAATATTTCGTGGACTGTAACATTTTATCGTAAATAAAAAGTGGATCATAGAAATTGAAGAAATAATTATCATATCGTCTTATCATATACTTATCCTTTTCATAAATAATATCATTCTTTCGTTATGATATGATGAATAAATTACATTTTATAACAGATTAAACTTCAGAATCCTCTCTTTCCTAAACAGAATCCTCTCCTAAATATAAACAATAAAAAAAAATGCACGTTAAATAAGATCTCCTTTATTATCTCAAATAGTACTATTTCTTTACTTCTAAAGTAGCCAGTGATAAAATAAGAAATAATACTGAGAAATAACCAGCGATAGTTAAGAGAAATAAGAATGAATGATAAGCGAATAATCATATCACCTCTTTTTTCTTATCCATTTATGCTCATTAAATGACGATACTATCAAACAAACTTTTTTTAATTTGAGTTAGGAACTAATTAATCATTTCTATTGATATTTATGTTTATTACGCTAAAAAAAATCATTCATATATCAAATTTTAAAATTAAGCTAAAATTAAATTTACTAATTCGCATTACAGATGTATTGATAATAAAAAATAGAAACAAAAATTTTATTACATCATATAATTTCCTGGAGAAATAGGCTAATTATTCTCCGATATGAACTTACTAAATTTTTAATCGCAAAATGAATAATATATAATTCTTAATTGCAAAATTAATTAACATAATTTTTTAATAAATTCACAATCTAAATTAATATATAAACTTTTATGATTTTATCTATCAAAAATTTTCTTGAGAATTTTCAATACCTTAGCTAATTATTCTCCGATACTAATTCATTTAATTTTTAATTACGAAATGAATTAATGTATTTTGAATTCATATACTTTTTAAATAAATTCAAAATCTAAATTAATATACAAACTACTATGATTTTATTGATCAAAAATTTTCTCGAGAATTCAATTTTGATTTATTAAATAAATATATCATCTGTTTTCAATCAGATCAATTAATTATATTTTTAATTATTTATAGTGAATATGCAACATGCAGCCACAACTATTACATTCATGTAAGTTTGCATGATTGAAAAGTAGATAAAAGTAAATTTATATGAAGCTCATTAAAGATGATAGCAATTGAGATATGATTGTTTGCGTCTATGTATGTGTGTGTATATATGTGGTGTGTATGTGTATGTATGTATGTATGTATGTATGTATGTATGTGTGTGTGTGTGTGTGTGTGTGTGTGTGTGTGTTTTATTTGCATAATAGTTTGCACATTTTGCTAGCGAAGTAATTAAACAAAAATAATTGATAGTTTTAGAAAATAACGATGGAAAATGGATTGAATAAGAATTCAATTAATTTTTACAGCATGCAACAACATACGCAAATATGTCAATAACACATAGCTATACTATAAAGTTTGAATCATTTGATAATGTATTTTTAATCATTGAATATTTTTGCATACTTATCATTTCTCATTTCTCATTATCGTAGCACATATATTTCTAATTCTAGAATATGAATAATAATTTCTAGTTCTCTTATTTTATCAATCATTATTATCATTTTTTTCATTACAATAATATCAGTCTCTCGTCATATTGCTCATCACAAAATTATTAGTTCTTATCTTAGCGTAATTGTCATCAAATGATATTTTTGGTCAAATGATTTGGCTAAAAATGAGAAATGAAATGGAAAAAAGAAATTTGCTATAAAAAATTTTGTCGTGAATTTCTGTAGTGCTATTGAGAGGTCCGTCAAGAGCTAAGAATCACCACTACAGATTTGATCAGGATTGACGGCCCGTTGAATTGATTGAGCAGTTCCTTGAGTCCAACGAGCTGAGTTGAGTTAAATTGAGCTGTGTTGTATAGCACTAGACTGTAGAATCTTTATTGGTGTAACCAAAAAATTCGATCCCGAGTTACAATAGGGTTTATATGTGTATTAAGAAGTGAGAGTGATTCTCATTAAATATTCATAGGCACCTTCACACACACCGGAAATTGTTAACATTCAATTACAGTATAAGTATTGTAACAAGATTAAATGAGAAGATTAGGATGTGAGTTTGGATAAAAAGGTAAATTAAGATAGATATTCTGAACGATTGTTAGCAAAGGTATTTTCTGTAGTCATGCATAAAGAGATGTGAATTTAGCTAACAATAAAAAGATGAGAAATAAATTTAAGGAATGAATGTAGAATGGATCATAACATTGTTAATATTTAGTTACAATGTTGATGAGTTGATTTATTCTGTTAGTCATTTATTTGTTATTGAGTTATTTGGAGTCTTGCGATATGGAAATTCGTGACAATTTTTTCGTTTCAAAAAAATTTTAGTTACTTACTTATTTTATATCAGAAATATCAAATGATTTATTTAATCCACAAAATAATTGCAAAAAAAAGATATGATCACTTGTGATGAATAAAATTGATATTTAATGAAAAAAATATCTATACTTTATGCCTAAATTATCATCAGTGAATATGTAGAATATCGTATGACTGACAAGAAAAAAATAAATTTGAAATGATAATTTGAAAGAAAAAAAAAAGGTTGGATAAAATGAAAAGAGAAAAATGAAAAAAAACCCCACCATTACTGGAATATAATTAAAGAAAAGATGCTAATAAATTGAAGGAAAAAGATGATTTAATTTAAAAACATTTTATAGCATTTCTCTTAGAAAAAAAAAGACACGACGATCAATTGTGATGAATAAAATTGGCATTTAATGAGAAACGTTATCTTTAATTTATACTGAATTATCATCAGTAATATATATATATATATATATATATATATATAATACATAGATTATCTTATAACTGATATTTTATGAGTAAAAAGAAAAAACCAAATTTGAAATAATTTGAAAAAAAAGATGGATGAAATGAAAAAGAAAAGTGCATGTCAATGATTGAAAAGCAACGAAGACATTTTTGCATTATTTATTTGAAAAAGCTTTTTTTCATTTTCTCTTTTTTTTTTTAAACAATCAAACATCAAAATGTGCTATTCTTTTCTCATCGAATTTCTTCCTTTTTTTTTTGGGAACATTTTTTAACTATTAGTCTTTCTTTCTCTTTTCTTTTGCATAAATTATAATATTTTCTTTGAAATAATCAATATATATACATATATATATGCATTAATTTATCGATTATTAATTTATTAATTTTATAAAAAAATCTTTTTGATATAAAAAAATATGCATTTAAAAGATATAAAAGTATGTTTAGCTATTCAATTAAAAAATAGTATTTATACATTCCTTAGATTTTCTCTTCTTTGACTATCATTATTATCATTAGTATTATTATTTTATCGTTAAGCTACCTTAAATCATTTACATCGCTTTTGTCTGTTTTGTTTCTTTATTACTGTATGATATATTATTATCGCTATTACTGTCATTTATCACATATTTAACATATTGCTGCTTTAGATCATTTACATCACTTTTGTGACTAACTGTTTTGTTTCTTTATTACCGCATCACATATTATTGTCACTATTATTATCATTTATCATTATCGTTCTAACATATACATACTGTTGCATTAGATCGTTTACATCATTTTTTCGGGTAACTATTTTGTTTCTCCATTACCGTATGATACATTACTACTACTATTATTGTCATTTATTACTATCGTTTTTACATATGTTGCTCATTTACATTACCTTTGTGGATAAATGTTTTGTTTTTTTGCTACCGTATAACAGTACAACAATAATCAATGAAAATATTAATATCGGATAGATACCAATGCTTAAATTTATCGCTCGTTTATACTACTGTATTATTCTCATTATTCCTATAAAATTAAATTCATTAATAAAAAATTTTGAATTTAATCTATTATCGCTTAATTTTTCTCTTTCAGAAAAGAAACTTCAAATAACGATGGGAATATTGAGAAAGATATCAAACATTTAAATACCGACAAATAATAATAAAATATTTTACTTTCATCCTACTTTCATTTTGAATTAGTATTTCAAATAATCCTTCCCTTGTTGTACAATCGGAAATTAAAATGAGAAGTGAAATTTAACAAAAGACATTTCTTCATTTTGAACGGAAAATTTATAGCAACAATGAGGATCAAATATTACTTTTGTGATATGAAATCTCAGGAGATATTTAATTTTATTTGCATTGTTAAAAGATCAAATCTTATCATTAACAACTTCTCCTAGCATAATTGTAAATTGGAAATGTTAAGAAGAAAAACTTTATTGAAAAAAAAGAGATTACAATGCTCTTCATATGATTTTGTTTAATTTACATTCATCTGCTTCAGATTAATTAATTTTAAGCGATGAAATTGTAATTTCTTTTTTTGCTTTCTTAAAATAAACAGATAAAAATTATCATTTATCAATATGATGTGAAGATCATTCCAGAATAGATAGATGAAAGAAAGTAAGGCAAGAAATGGATAGTATAAAAATTGAATTAAATATATTCATTTATTGATAAGTAAAAATTGAATACCAAGTAAAGCTGCTACAACACCTCCTTTGGCTGCATCAAGCATTAGTGAATTCTTCTCATAGTATCGTCGACAACTGCAAAACTTTTTTTCATATGAAATTTGCGTTTAAATCTAATCATTCTTTCATACCCATTTTCTTTCGTCTTTTTAATCAACCAGAAAGTTGTTGTCTGATTAGAGAAAATGCTTTAGCTAAAACTTTTTTTGGAACTGATAAGATAAGATAAGACTTACTGCACCGAGCTATGAATAAATCCAATAATTGATGGTAATATTTTTGCCAATAAAGCAAATCTAATCCACAAATAAGATGATGGACATGACCTAATAATAATATATAATTAAGCACTATTTCCAGGTATAATATTATTGATGACTTAATACAATATCATTTTTAAAAAATTTTAATTTACAAAAACCTCAAAAAGAAAATAATAAATTTATTTCGTGTACTAAAAAAAATGATTCTCTCTCATTCGAAAAAAAATTTTAATCGCTTTATTTATTTGTTGATTTTTTTAATTTTATTTAATTTCAATTTGAGGAATGGAAATAAATATAAATTTATAAATTTAATAATTCGGTAGACAAACGTAATTTCATCATCATGAGCTTTGATTGTAAGCGTTAGTACGGTTGCTGCTTCCGGACAAAATTTAGCAATGTTATGAAGAAGCGCATAAGTTGAACGTTCGCCGAATAGTCCAAGTAACCGACGTTTCAAACCATCCAATAAACATTGCTCCACTGCTGCTATAAAATTATATAATTTTTGATTAATTAAATTAATTCAGAAATTTCATTTTCAAAATTAAAAGCAAGAAGTTTTTTAATTTTTTTTTGTTTATCAATATTGATTGATAAACAAAAATAGCAAATGTATTAGTTTTAATTCTGTTTGGAAATATATGCAGTAAATTTAATTGATAAACTTAAAAATCAATAATTACTTGATATTTTATATTTATTCTTACCGCATAATGATGTTACATATGTGCTTTTAGCATTAACGGCTTTTCGATTTACAGATTCTTCCATAATAATTTTTACCTAAAATTTCATATCACAATGAATAAATGTTTAACGAAGAAATAATTAATCTATTGGAATATATTTATATAAATAATCTATTGGAATTTGAGTAATATTCATATATAAAATTTGAGTAACATTTATGTAAATAATCAATTCGAATATGAGTAATATTTATATGAATTATATGAAATATTTTAAATTAATTAAATTATTTTGCACCTCTTTTTTTAACTCATTTAATAGACGTTCTTTACGACGAGTTGCTTCAGTTGGTGCTTCAAAATCAAACGCCACTACACTACTACTATTATGTGTTTCTAATTCAATTCCACTTTCGCTAATTTTTCGTTCCGCAGGAATCGAATCGGAACGTGTTACGACTGTTTCCCAAGCGCTGGAATGACGTACCATATGCGCCACTCTGTTCATTCTTCTCTTTTCCTTCAATATAAACCTTAAATTTTTTAATTTCATATCTTTGACTAACATGTACATAAATTATAAATAACAATTCAATGATCAGTTAACCGTAGAAGTCCGGTATCTTTTAACAAAATTCCTAATTCTCGACTTTGCAATCATAAAATACCTATATATATATATATATATATATATATTTCTAACAAGTTAATAAACATAGTATCTTATTCTTATCAAGAATAACTGTACCCACTAATGCAATAACTAAAATCTCTGAAAGATCGATGTTGAATATTTTTCCTACCAGGTAAGTGCTTTGATTCTCCTTATTATAAATATCAATTTGCTTAAATCGAGCTTAGAAACAATCGCATTCAAGAAAATTTCTTGGACCAAATTATTATAACGTTCTATGCAATCCGTATTATTATAAGCCTAGATTTGAATTTGATCTTCACGCTTGCTGAAAAATTTTATAACTTTAACAGCTAGCCTATAATGATAATTATTTAAATCATCCAATAAATCATCAATTAAGCTGCGATTGCAATGAGATAACAACTGTTCTAATCACATCGAATCTCGGTAGCGACTTTAATTCAAAGTATATTATACGGAATGGGTAAAGATGTCTGCATTTTTATACTTACAGTAATATAATAATAATTATCAAATCATACCTTCCGTTTAAAGATCCAGAATTAAGCAAAGTAAATGAAAGTTAATGTCAGCTCTATTCTATTTGTATTTTTTTAATCAGTAGAAGTTACGAGTACATCTGATAAGTTTCATTAATTATTTTGGAATAATTAAAGAATCCAATGCATAATTGTTAATCAATATAAATTGCATTAAAATAACGAGATAAGCGTGTAAAGATAAGAGTGATGAAACAAATGCATGAAGAAAGAGATAAACATTATTAAATACAAAATTAATTCTTAAGATGTGATAAAAAAATATTTCCAATATAGCACAATGAATTAATTTTTTTTTATTTTATATTAAACATAAGGAATGCTCAAAGCTTTCATCTAATCTTATGCGAAAAAAATAAAAAAAAATTTAAATGTCAAACCCCAATGACAAGTGTAATTCGTAACGAAATTTCATTATCTCTTTAATAGATTTTCTAATACTTGAGTCACGAAAATATTCATCAATTTTAGTCCAAAACTATAATAAAATTAATTATGAGATGTTTTCGTGTTTATAATGAAATTTCGACAAGAAATGCGGGATACGGTATAAATACAGTAGGAATATTGTTCTGTTATGGTAAGAATTTTAGGTAAGCGCGATAAGGATAATCTCAAACATTTCAAAGTAAGTACCAAATCATTTAATCGATTTACTAAAGGATAAATTGATAGTTTAGTGGTTAATTAAATGATGTTAAATCCGGAAATTTGTTTGTGCCAATCAATAAGAGGGTTTTTTAATGTAGATATTGTCTTTCTACTTATTTCTTTCTAGTCTCATTTTATGAAAAAATTTGCAAATGTTCGATTACTTTGTTTATTTAACTTATTTTCACTCATAACCATCTATAAATTTCTGAAAAAATTTGCATCCAAATATATCAGCTATATTTTGAATTTTCAATAGTCGCATCAAATGATGTGAACGAAAATGATTTTAATTTTTCAGTAAAAAGATTGAATTTAAAATGAAGGAATTGAAATGAACGAATATATTTTTTTCAACAGATTCACTTATTTGGGTTGAATGGAACTTTTTTTTTTTCAAATTGATATGAACAACGCTCTAATTGAATACATTCTCGAAGTGCCAAACAGACAAAAAAATTCTGAATAAATTAGAAATAAAAAAAAAAGTTTTGGAAGAGGAAAAGAAAATATGTCTTTTTCACTCTGTTTGAAATTATTTAAATTCAATAAACAACTAAGTGACTATATGAAACACTTTTCTAACTTCTACTTCACTAATATTATTGAAGAAAAAAGTTCATAAAGATAACCAACTTATAGATGTAATACTTTAGTCTGGCAATATTTTTTTTGCATTCACAGAATGAGATTATCAAAAGACTACGATAGAAAAGGGATAATTTAATCTGATAGATCTTTGATATATGAAACAAATAGATTCATTATTTTTTTTTTTGAAATATAAGTGTAAATAATTTGAAGGGATCAGAAATTCGATATGCTAACTTCTTGATCATATTTGGTGATGCTTCTTAGACTTAACAATAAATGCTGCATGAAAATTATTTTTTCAACGACAAGAAAGAAATATGTCTTTTTCAAATGAATTTTATCAATAACATCGAACATATCAAATGTGATAATTTCAAATGTAGAACGAAAGATAAAAAAATAATACTTCTGTGTATTGCAAACTTTGAAATATATTTTGAATATTTTTGATTTGCAACGATATATTTCAAAGTTTGCAATATTCTTAAAGCATATAATTGCTGATTTTAGAAGAGATATTTTGTAAGTTAATAAATTATATTTTATTAATCATCAATTTTCAATACATTTCAAAGAACTTTTATTTGTTCTTATAATACATCGAATAATGATTCCATTCATCAATTTCCTAATTTTAAAATTTTAAAACTATAACAGAAAATTATAATTCTTCGAATATCAGCATCACAAATAAGTTTAAGTTATCAAATTCGTCAATCAAAAATTAGAAATAATTAGCTGGTGCTTGAAATTATCAACGAATTAACAAATTTTCTCATAAGTTAATTCAATTTTAATGAAAAAAGATCAACGTTTTTTAAATGAACTTTTCATTTAGTGAGACAATAATTTTAGTAGAAAAAATTGATGATATAAATTTATATATTTGATTAAATGATTGAAAAGATTATCAAACAGAAAATATATTAATAGCAAATTTTTTTATTTTCATTCTAAAATTATTTCAGTAATATATATATATATATAGCATAGATAAATTAAAATTTTTGATTTGTAACGATAGAAGTTGTTTATCAAGAATTTTACATATTTATCACAGATATGAAGTTTCAGTTGATATTGATTGATATATTGATTATACATGCATACATATATCACCAAATTGAAATCTATTATTCAATGCGCCAATTTCATCATTTTTAATTTAAATCTATTAAATGAGATATTACATTTATTGAGAAACTAATATGCAAAAATTTAAAAAGTATGGGATGAATTTGCATTTAAATGCAAACAAATATAATATTTGAAATTAAACTTAAAACAAGGAAATTCATTTCAAATAAATTTTAAAATGAAAAAGCGAAAAATTTCCTTTTCATCAATTAATCATTTTGGCAAATGAAGACGAGAAAAGGTAAAATAAAGAAAATGAAAGTTTGTTCTTCTAGCAATAAATACTTACTAAATTTGAAGAGAATTTCTGAATAAACTCATCAACAAATATATATTAGCATATACTTCATTAGTCAAGCTTATATCTCATATTTATCCAGTAAATTACGAAGCTTTATCAATAATTAATTAAAATAATAAACTTTTGATCAAAAAAAATATGATCTAATTTGCTGCTTTATCATATCTTTTTTTCATCGATTCAAAAAGCATAAATGTGAAGTAATTAACAGATATTAAACATTTTTTTTGTAGCGAAAACATCAAATTAGTCGTAAAAAAAAAGAACAAAAGTTATGGACAATTTTTGTTTTTTCTTTTTTTTTGATATAACATTAAATTATATTCTCGAGAAATTGTCGTTGTTGTTTTACATACAATTTTGTTCTATTTGCTACAGCTAATTAGCATTTTCGAGAATTATAAATCGATTGGCTGTTAAGCTATATTTTTGAATATAGCGCAATTAATGAAAGAGAAGGAATTTCATCGAGAAATTGTCTAATAATTATTTTCTTACTTAGATGTCAAATTTTTCTCGAGGACATTATTTCCTAAATGAATTTTTCAATATAATATAAAATTATAGCTTTAGTTAAGATGACTAGCTTAGCCAAGCATTTATTCCCAACTTTTTAATTTCATTTAATTTTATCAAAAGAAGGAAACGAAAAAAAAAACGAATAAAAATGGCAAAGTAAAATTTCATTTGGCCAAAAAAAAAAATTGAGTTCCTCAATTTTTGCAAACTGTCTTATAAGAAATTTATTCAATAATCATGATAGATAAAAAGTGTTAAAATTGGAAGAAGACGATAAATAAAATTTGACATCTTCTTTAAAATATTCTAATCCATCATCATTCATCATCACATCATCATCATCATCATCATCATCATCATCATCATCATCATCATCATCATCATCATCATCATCATCATCATCATCATCATCATCATCATCATCATCATCATCATCATCATCATCATCATCATCATCATCATCATCATCATCATCATCATCATCATCATCATCATCATCTCATCATCATCATCATCATCATCATCATCATCATCATCATCATCATCATCATCATCATCATCATCATCATCATCATCATTCATCATCATCATCATCATCATCATCATCATCATCATCATCATCATCATCATCATCATCATCATCATCATCATCACATCATCATCATCATCATCATCATCATCATCATCATCATCATCATCATCATCATTCATCATCATCATCATCATCATCATCACATCATCATCATCATCATCATCATCATCATCATCATCATTCATCATCATCATCATCATCATCATCATCATCATCATCATCATCATCATCTCATCATCATCATCATCATCATCATATCATCATCATCATCATCATCATCATCATCATCTCATCATCATCATCATCATCATCATCATCATCATCATCATCATCATCATCATCATCATCCATCATCATCATCATCATCATCATCATCATCATCATCATCATCATCATCATCATCATCATTCATCATCATCATCATCATCATCATCATCATCATCATCATCATCATCATCATCATCATCATCATCATCATCATCATCACATCATCATCATCATCATCATCATCAATCATCATCATCATCATCATCATCATCATCATCATCATCATCATCCATCATCATCATCATCATCATCATCATCATCATCATCATCATCATCATCATCATCATCATCATCATCATCATCATATCATCATCATCATCATCATCATCATCATCATCATCATCATCATCATCATCATTCATCATCATCATCCATCATCATCATCATCATCATCATCATCATCATCATCATCATCATCATCATCATCATCATCATCATCATCATCATCATCACATCATCATCATCATCATCATCATCATCATCATTCATCATCATCATCATCATCATCATCATCATCATCATCATCATCATCATCATCATCATCATCATCATTCATTCATTATCATCATCATTCATCATATATTTTATTATCTGATAGAAAATGAATTATCAATATCATAATTTTTAAATATCGTATCATACGATCGTCGTTGCAATGGAAATATTTCAATTTCGTTTCGTTTTTTTGTCCTTTTTTTCTATAAAACAAATTAATAAATGATTTTCTTTATTATCAAATATAATTTCCAATATAGTTACATTTGAGAAGGGAAATTATTTTATTTTTTTTAATAGTACTCGTATTATCTGATTTTTGTGAAAAATGGTATTCTATGATCTGATGAATTGTGGTTTGAATTTTTTAAATGAGATATTATTCAATATAAGTAACATATCGATTATATATATTAGATTATCAATGATCAATCAATTTATCTATTGTCATAAATATTTACATCGTTTGAAATGATGAAATAATAGATATTGTGAATGAGTAGAAAATTACGTAGAAAAAATTATTGATTTTAAAAATGATAAATTTGAAAGCAAAGTTTGTTTTTTTTTTTTAATGATATGCTGGGCTTGGAGTTTATAGGCTTACATATAGAACTAGGCCATTATGACTATTAATTTCTGGCTGAATGGAAATTTTTTATGACTTCGAATGATGAATTCTGGTATGTAATTTATTTGAATTAGTAATATTGTATATAATGAGAAAAACGGCATGTATACATTTATGCCTGATAAATCTATTAACACATTTTTAGCGGTCAGATGGAAAAAGTTTAAAGGAAATAAATAAATTTTCGAAAAATTGCTTTTTCGAAAATAATGTCAAAATGTTTTTCATTCTCGAATATTCGCATTTTATATCAGTAATAGTTGACAAAAAAAAAAACTATAAATTTGAGATATTTATGGATCAAATTTCTTAACTGGCATTGAAAATTTTTGTTAAATATGATTCATTTCTTTCTTTTTTTTTTTAAGGAATCAAATTTAGAAACAAACATCATTCGTAATAATTATGATTGTTAGTTGATAAGAAAATGATGTTATGATAAAATTTCAAACAATTGCACAAAAAAAAAAGAGAAAAAATAAAAGTTTGATTATTATATTTATTTGAAATACGATAGTTCCAAGCAAAAAAATAAGGAATAAAATTGAAATTATAAAAAAAATATGAGCGATGTAAAAACTTAGCTCTATATATAACACTTGGCTTCACCTGTTTTTATGAGCAGTCCAGAAAAGATTTGGCCAAAATGAAAGGCATTAAAATATCGACTTTTCATAAATCATTAGCTCATTCCGCAATACTCCAAATGATATTTATTTTTTTTTTTAGATTATGAATAAATTTGATCGTTAAAAATTTAAACTTCTCTTTTTGGTTTTTTCAATCAGACCAATTTTAATAATAATTATTATTAAATTAATTATTTTAATTTTAATTATTAAATTATCACTTGAAAATTAAATAATCCTAGCAGGCTTGAAATGAAAATTTTCGAACTTAAAAGTTGCAAATGATCGATAAAAAAATATCCTTCGAAACAATAATTAAATTATCACTTGAAAATTAAATAATCCTAGCAGGCTTGAAATGAAAATTTTCGAACTTAAAAGTTGCAAATGATCGATAAAAAAAATATCCTTCGAAACAAATAATTAAATTATCACTTGAAAAATTGAATAATTCTAGTAGGCTTAAAATGAAAATTTTCAAACTTAAAAGTTGCGAATAATCAATAAAAAAGTGCATATTCTCTATATAGTTCTAATTTAAAAAATTGAAAAATAAAATTTAGAATTCCATTGGGAATTCTAAACGAAAAAAAAGATACTATTTCTTTCTAAAGATACTATCTCTTTCCAAAGATACTTTCTTAAAAATGAGCTAATCCGTAAACTTGACTTTGTGACTTTTTTATATTAAAAAAAACTGACAAATTATAAAAAACTTAATGAAATAATTATCAGGAAGAAAAAAAAAATAAATTTTTCTAGCAAATAATTGTAAAGAAAAATAAAAGCACCGAGAGTAATGCAGCAAAAATATAGCAGAATAGAAGGCCGATCAGATTTATGGGTAGCAGCTTGTTACTGATATCATCATCATTTGAAGGCTAGGCTGTGAGCCTAGTTTTTATTTAAATATAGCTTTGATAGAAATTGGTAAGAATAAAACATAACAGGAAAACATCTATCAATTTGTTTTCTAGTGTCTTTGTCAGTTATTTTGTGGGTGCCCTATATTCGCAGTAAATTGCAAATTTGATGATAATAGAAGAAGAGCCTAGGCTATTTGCTTATTTAAAGAATGGATGCACTGCTCAGTCTTTTATATGCTAATCCTTAAATAAAAACATTCGTCGTACTTTCAAATTTTCTTCGAGAAATAGCACCATCATCATTGCATTTACAATTTATATCATACTTATTCAACAACTAAGCCATAAGCACTCTTTTCCGATAGTTATTTGGTAGGCTTATTTTGTTCAAATTTGCAAACTTTCACTTTCGCTAATTTAATAAATTAACTAATAAACTAAAATGTCAGAAAATTGGACTGAAATATCAAAAAACTGAAAAAGACATGAAATTATTAAAGCATACTTGAAGGAAGCATATAAATCGAATTTAATAAGCCTTAAGCTTTAAGGCCTGAATTGAATGTAAACTTTTCATTCGAGATTAGCGTACTTATGCTAATGTTCAATTGATGTTTGTTAAAAGAAACGAATATGATGTCAGATTTCAAAAGAAATTCAGAAAGAAAAAAGAACTTATAATAAAAATATTTTAAAAGAAATTAGAAAAATATAGAAGCAAGTAATAGTATAATTGATAAAGAAATAATCAAGAAATCATATCAAGAAATCATTTTAAAAAGTATTTCAATTCATTAATCGACAACACAACCATCTCACTAGGCTTTCATTTATTGATTGCTTATTTTATTTCATTAAGAAAAAACTATTCCATTTCCTTATGCATGTGCCAGACTAGGCTAGACAAGAGAAATATATATGTAAATAAATAGATATATCACAATGAAATTTAATTAGCTACGAAAAATTCGCATAAATATGTATAAATCATATCATTTATTAATGATTTGCTAGAAAATGTTTTCTCGAATTGAAACAATTTATCTGACCTTTGGATAAAGTACAATTTATCTGACCTTTGGATAAAGTACAATTTATCTGACCTTTCGATAAAGGAAAATTTGAAATTTAATGAAAACTTATGATTCAAATAAGCTATTCTATTCCAGTTCTTTATTTGACATCAATCGTTTAACCGATAATTAATAATAAGGTAGCGTATTTAGAGTTGAAACAATTTAGTTTATGAAGAAAACTTTTATTCGAAGATATTATATTCAATTAATTATCTGATCAGTTCCAATTAGAGGTGATGCTAATCAGAGGTGATACTAATCAAACGTCACAAAAAAGCCAGTAAATCCAATCTGAGATGATTCTAATCAAACATTATAAAGCTAGTAAAACTTTGAATAATTAACATTTTTTTTTGTTTAATTTGTTTCGTAGACAATAATTATTATAAGAAATAATTCCTCACAAAAAACTAACATTAATTAACACAGTATGATAATCCAATGATAAAAATCTTCATTATTCACAGCGGATTAATCACTTCTAAATTTGACTGTAATTTGATAAGATATTCATCAATTTTTAAATAAATTTTGATTTTCGTTTGAAAAAAATTTTTGGTGAAAATTTTTTGAGTTTCTAAGTTTAGTGCTAAATGGAAATTAATATTTGCTATTGTTTTTGTCAAATATAATTAAGGTGATATCATTATCAGCATAATCATAATCACGATCACGACATAAACTAAAATATTAAAAATATGTTATCAACGATATAATATTATCTTTTTCTGTTTTGTTTTTAGATGAAGAATTAGTAGAATAGTTTAGCAGAGGAAGCTGATAATCAGACAACCATTAAGCTGACAGTACAGCATAAGCGACTGAGCTATGATTAGTGCTTGATAAGCGTTCGATGTAACAGATAATTTAATACGTCAAAAAACGAGTCACAAGAGCATTACATGAAAGAACGAGTCACAACAGCATCACGTGAAAAAACGAGTCATAAGAGAGTTACGTGAAAAAAACGAGTCACAAGAGCATTACATGAAAGAACGAGTCACAACAGCATCACGTGAAAAAACGAGTCATAAGAGAGTTACGTGAAAAAAACGAGTCACAAGAGCATTACATGAAAGAACGAGTCACAACAGCATCACGTGAAAAAACGAGTCATAAGAGAGTTACGTGAAAAAAACGAGTCACAAGAGCACTACGTGAAAGAACGAGTCACAAGAGCATTACGTGAAAGAACGAGTCACAAACGAATCCATGAAAAACTAGTCGTTAATTGAAGTTTTACTAATTTTGCAATTTTTTTTAGCATTACATGAAAAAAACAGTTACAAAGACATTAAATGAAGAAAGAAGAAAGGGATCGTATATTCATTTGATAGATGATACTGTAATTGTAATGTCGTATAGTCATTCGATAGATGGTACTGTAATTGTAATGTCGTATAGTCATTTGATAGATAATACTGTAATTGTAATGTCGTATAGTCATTTGATAGATGACAGTGTAATTGTAATAAAGAAAGATAAAATATATAATAAATGAACTGTAATAAATCATCTAGCATGCAATAGATAGGCTCGAATGATAAACTAACAATCATTCATTATCATAATTATCATCATCCTTCTGGACTTGAAAATATCTAAACCGAGAATGTATGAGATTGTTGTTGTTGAGCGCTAATCATTTATTGTAGTAAAAATTGAATTGAATTATTGAGTAAAGGATAGATTTTATGATTTGCTTGAAAATAATTAATATAAATATATTTTATCACATATATTTCAAAATATAAAATCATTTTGATAATAAAGATATTTCTTTATAATTTCCGACATATGAATTCAAATATGATACTAATTAAAAATTATAAAATTAATAAGACTTCAATTAATTATTCGATTAATTCAATCAGAAACAGTTACAATTTTATATATTTTTTTATAGATATTTTTTTTAAATATATTTCGTATAAGTTATGAGGTGAAATTAATCAATGGATGAAATAAATTTTTATTACTATACGAGAGAATATTTCTAATAGGAAAACATTTGTGAATTTTCTTTCTCAGCTAGTGGAAGGAAAAAAATAAGAAACGTTACAGGTAAATGATACAGTATGTTATTCTTTGCTTTCTAATTCTTACTAAAATTTAAACAAATATTTTATCAAAATGATATGATAATAATCATGTTGTTTTTTTCTTTGATTTGATCGAAAATTTGAGTATTGACATGAGAAGGAAAAATCACAAAAAATTCGCTATTTATTGTATTGTTTCATGCGAAATTCGCTATTCAAAATACAAAATTTCGATTATCAAAAAACGATTATCACTATTCATCAGTATGTACAAATAAAAGGATATATATTATAAACAATCCATATGAATAATATCAAAAGTAGTTCATATTTAGAAATTTGAGGTATATTATCATAAGTAAATATTTAATTGATAACGAACAATATATTCCAATAGTAGAGAATTAATTTAAAAAAAAGCAAAATTAAAAATCTAAGCAAAATAATAAATAAGCCATCAATGCCAAATATTCCAAGAGATAGATGCAAAATCAAAATAAACTTTTTGTCATCCGAGATTTTTATCATCGTTTTGAAGGTTTTACCCTGGTGCAGTTTTTGTGAAATTCATTTGCTTATAGTATGATTAGTGCTTCAATATAGAATACATCTAATTAATTATCCATTCTTTATCATGTCAATTAATATCAAGATAAATCAACAAAATCTTCGAGTCATTTAACACATTTTCATTTACTTCATATTAATGATTATTGATGGATAATTATTTTAAGCATTTTGTAATTCAGACCTGTGAAAAATCAAATAGACAAAAATAAATGTAAGAAGTTGATAAAGAAGCTATACAATTATCAGATGAAAAAAGTTAACAATGGACCGCTATCTTTATTTCACCTAATTCTCGTTAAAATATTTTTGTTAAAATCTCATCTCGACTAATTCTTGATCTCGTTTTTGAATAAATATAAAGAGAATTTTTGTACATAAAATACAATGTAAAAATATTCTGTCTTCCTTATAAAATTAATTAAAACAAATTTTTTCAAACCAATTTATTACAAAATTACATTAATTAGTTATACAAATAATAAATATCGAGAAGAAGGAATGGTTGAAAGCGAAACATTTCAATTCCTAATATTATGGTATTATATAATACAATAATCTCTAAATACATAATACAGTAATCGTTGAATATACAATGAATATTACGATAAAAACAATGAATTTCGATTCAAAATATGCAAAAAAGACAACAAAAAATAAAAATGCAATAAAAAATTCAAAAATATTATTACATTGAAAGAATGGTAAAAACTTCCATGAATAATAAAATTCATGAAATAATTTAGTTTTGATTAATTTTAAACTCATTGAAATCATTCAGAGAGGTAGCATTGAGAGATCTATCTCTCCGAAAGAGATAGCAGAATATGCAAATTGAAATTATCAATGATTATTGTTAAGGAAAAAACTAATTTCAAAATATTTTAAATATACGAAGTTTTTAAAAGATGGCATTTAATCTTACGAGAAAATGCAGTCGAAACGAAATTATACTAAATTATACATAATAATCAATTTAATTGATTGAAATTTAAAATTTTCGGAAAAAAATTTCAAATGAATTAAAAAATGAATTCTACAACGATGATAATAGATCAATTCTCTTGCTATTAAAAAAAAAAAGTGCTGAATAGTTGAGCCTGATTTGTTAAAATTTGATAACTTTAATTTAACATTTCTTCTGCCTTTTTTTTTTCATGAAATGATATCAATGATCCATTTTAGTGATAATAAAAAATTCATTTCAATGAAGAAAAAACTAAAAAGAGTAATCAATTTATTCTATCGTATTTTTACTCAATTAATTTCATTTTCGATTCATTTGACATTACTTATTTAAGAATTTTGCTTAAGAATAACTTAAAAATTTCGTAGATTTAAAATGCATATGCACTGATAATTTCGTAATAATCATTGATAATTTCGATTTCACATTCTTTTTTCGTTTTCTATTCAGCGTTCAACTACTACTGTCCGATTCAGCAGAAGGCGTTACATTTTTACTCCTCCGACTTCTAACACCCGGAAAACATTGCTTCATCAAACTTTCTATTTCTGATCTGTGAGAATTTGTGATATCAATTGGTTCGCCCTAAAAAAAATCAGGAAAATGAGAATAGTCTAATTTATATATCAACTTTTTTGAATAAATGCAAGTTGCAAGTATTTGCTAAATATTGATATGATATCAGTTATTGCGATGGTTCTTCCCAAATACTCTGACAAAAAACTTCATAAGTAAAGCGATCAGGAATTCCGGGACAATAAAATCGGAAAATCTAAAGTTTTATTATTTATGTTTTTTTTTACAAAAAATGAAATCGTTGAGATATCGTTTTATTTTATCTTGAAAAATATATTACAAATGCAAGTTGCAGATATTTGCTGAATATTGAATAAATGCAAATTGCAGGTATTTGCTAAATATTGAATAAATGCAAGTTGCAATAATTACTTGGTACGCAATCTGGAGAAATTTGTTGCAGATACTTGCTAAATATTGAATAAAATGCAAGTTTATGCAAAATGCAGTCTATGCAATATTATTTCGTAACAAATTTCGATCTAAATATTTGAGTATTTGTAAAAAGTTTTAAAATATAAAATAAATAATTTAACATACATTTTGAATTCCGTGTTTTCTGAGCATATGCATTTTAATATTATTCGATGAATAGTTGGAGTTTTTGTCGCATAGCGAACAGAAATAAAGCGGAATTTTTAGATGTGCCATTTTTACATGACAAGGTAGTTTTGAACGATGTACTTCTTTTTTACATAAATTGCAAACCTTAAAAGTTCTTTGATTAGGTGCATAATTTTTACATGGTAAGGTGCATAAATTACGATATACTTCTTCTCTACATAAATTACGATACATTTTTTTCTTACATATATTACGATATACTTCTTTACTATACAAATTACGATATACTTCTTCTCTACATAAATTACGATACACTTTTTTTCTTACATATATTACGATATACTTCTTTACTATACAAATTACGATACACTTTTTTTCTACGTATATTACGATATACTTCTTTCCTATACAAATTACGATATACTTCTTTTCTATGTAAATTACGATATACTTCTTTTCTATATAAATTACGATATACTTCTTTTCTATGTAAATTACGATATACTTCTTTTCTATGTAAATTACGATATACTTC
>SNRZ01000436.1:0-21112 GCA_008729115.1 Dirofilaria repens | reverse complement strand
ATTGAGCAAAGTTCTACATTTTGTATATCCTATTTTATTATAAAGCATATGAATAAATATTGTAACCTACTTCTCTCGTTTCATTGTAACATTTCAAAACTTTTCTTAATTACATCGACATTTCACATATATTCCATGTATTTTAAAGCTATCGTAATATATATTTTCAGAAAAAACACTTTACCTGGGATTTCTCTTTCCAGCTTGTATACCTTGGATTGGTGAGGTAATAAATATGAGCGAAACAATTGGATGTCGATTGGATACATTTTTAATAATATAAGAATTTTCAATTGATCAGTTTCAAGGGTATGCTTTTAATTGTGATTATGGTGGTTATTTTCTGCAAAGAATATGAAATTTGTTTCCTACAATTTATCTTCAGAAGCGGAATTAGAAACTTCGGCTTATTCTTGTTATTTCGGTTTGATAAATTCGGAAACCAGACTTTTCATTCCCTGATTTATTAGTGATATAACAGTTAATTCGTTTTTACAGCAGCGGTCGATACGAATAAGCATTTTGCAAGATGATAAGAAAAGTATTTATATAGGAATATTTTCAAAGAAGTAATAGGTTTATCAAATAGTAGTTTTTCAATTCCTTTCTTCATTGCTGATGTCTAAAGAACCTGAAACTAAGCCAGTCTCTCAACAACCTGAAACTACTCCATTTATACCTTTAGCACTTTTATATTACATTTCACTTTTTTCATTCATTATCACTTTCACTTTTGACAGTTTTGCTTGCTTCGAAGTTAGCGAAGAAAATAATAAAGTAAATGAAACATTAAGATATCGAACATTATTTCATTGAGTTTTGATAGACATATTGTCTACACATTCTGGTGTTTGTCCGAGTTGAAGCATCAGGAAAACATATGTCAGCATAAACGAAGCCAGCTTAAGACAAGAGAATATTTGTAGAATTAAGTATAATTGAATTCGAAGATTTAAAGTGAAATAAAAATACTTGAAGTTTTACGTATTGTGCCATCTGTATGCTTAAAATGAATTAATCAAGGTAGGAAAAAGTAGGAAAAAAAAGAAGTAATTGCATTTACTGTAAGAAGAAGTGAACGTTTAACAACGAAGAATCCACCGGATGTGAAAACAATAGGCATTATTTCAATCTGATACATAAATGTCAGCACTTTTGTCTGTAAATATGAAAATTAAAATAATCAAGAAGTTGAAAAAATCTAATAGTCGTATGACAAATAGCATCCATAAGAAAAGATAGAAAAGTTAAAAGTTTGATAACCATTATTGATTTTATTATTAAACTAGATCGATCGATTCTTTAATTTTATAATAGTTTCATATCGATTTCGATATGAAATATAGATTTCATAGATTTTCATATCGCAATAATCAGACTATACGATTTGCAAAATTAAGTTAAATCATTTCGATTACTCTCTATTAAAATTTATCGGAAAAATAAATTGTTAAAATATTTGTCTAATTTATTTCTAAACTTTAATCGTTTTTTCAATTCGAAAAAAAAAAATTATATCGTATTATCAGTATATAATAATAAAATCATATTATATATTGATGAATAATTCTCCAAGAAACTAACCCCTAGTACAACATTCGAATTTTTCTGCATTTGTTTTTCAAACATTTCTGGACATATTTCCAATATCTTTTTATTCTATAAAATGTTGATATTATGATTGAAGTTATCAAATCAGTAATAAAAAGGATAAAGTGAGAGGAATTTTAAAAATCGATAAATATATTGTTTATAAATGTTAGTTGCAAAATTAGTAAACTTATTGTTTATGCTAAGTGCTACTTTTAATCCATTATCTATCATAAAAAATATAAATAAAACAAAACTGCTAAAATCCTGCAGTAATTCATATCATATATCACCGTTATAAAATATCCTAAACTACACCCAAGCGATGATAATATCAATTGTAAAATCGTTCTTTGATATTTTAGAAGTTTTTTTTATGATTAATATTTGAGGGCATTTTTCCACTATTCCATCGATATTCAAATTCTTATTGATTCTAATAATAAGTGGAAAATTTTCGAAAAATTGAAAAATTGCCAGAAGTGTTTGTCCTATAATAATATTATTATATTTGTTTATATAAAAAGAGATTTTCAAATTAGATAAAGATTTTAAATTAATTTAGAGTTATTGCATTGATAAAATAATGATGAAAATTTACATGTTATCAAATGTACAATCAAATCTCAAATGATCTTAATCATGTTCCTTGCAAATCATACAACTAACTGATAACTGTAACAATAAAAACCTTTTCATAGTTGAGATATGCTGGTACTATGAATGATAATATGAATGAAATAATTTGACAAACGTAAACAATAAACAATATCGTATCAAACCAATTCCATAATTGATCATTCAAGTTTTTTAGATATGCATAAAAAAGGCAGGATAGTTCAATTAAGCAAATTGTTTGCACATAAAAGGCAACATATTTGAAATTAAATTCAATAACGTTTGCTGCTTTTTTTAAAATCTGCAAACTCTTTAAAATGATTAAATTGATAAAGGAAGTTGATAAAAATTCAAACAAATAGACAAACAGCAAAATGATTTACAAAAATTATCTATTAAAAGAAGCATAAATTAATAAACAATAATCTTAAAAATTTTCTCAAGGAATTTTCATTTGAGAAATTCTAAAACAATTGATAAACGAAGGAATTATTTTTTCGATTTTTTCCGACAGTTGAAAAGCTAAAAGTTCGAAAATTTTATAGAATCTTGATAATTTATTGCAATAAAATTTTGTTAAATTTGATAAATCATCACATCATCCAATTTTCAAAATATTATTCTCAGATCTCACATCTAAATTATGATCCGTTATGCTTACTATCATATAAATACCACCACTACGACGATAACGATCACGAAAAATCTCGTAACAGTGATAACCTGATATCGCTTTTGAAATGATTCCAGCTTATTTAAAGCATTTTCAGACGTCATTCTATAAAACGCTTTTTTATTTGTATGTTATTACTATATCTAACATTAAGTTGTTTTGAATAAATATATTTTTGGTTTCAGAAATTTTTAATTTTTGACCTATTATTTACTACCTTTGTTTAGCTTTGTTAAGTTCGAATTTTGATATTCCTTACAATGATTCTTATTATTAATATTTAATAAAAACTATTATACTGTTATTGTATTACTACTATTTCAATAACGAAATTTTTTCTCATATAAAATTGATTTCAATTTAAAAAAAAATGTTAAATTATGGCCGAAATTTAAATAAACGTAATAAACATCAAATATTTCAGCCAGTAATACTAGTACATTGAAGGCAAGTAATATTAAATTTTTATTAAATTAATCTGGTATTAATGATTTGAATAAATGATCCGATCAAAATCTAAATCTAATCACAACGAATGTTTACTTTTATTTACCTATATTAATCAGATATTTTGCAATATTTCTCATATTATCACTCTCGTGTATTTGGGTCAATTATTTATGCTAAACTTTATAAAAGTTATAAAAAAAAAAGATGAGAAACAACTTAAATAAGACTTACTCCCCATCGATCATTATTCCAACTCGATACATATCATCCGTAAATTTATCCAAATTTCTTGCCAGAATATAACTTGGCAAAAAATAAAGCATTGTACAACTCATCAGAGCAGATTGTGCCATAAATGCGGCATAATAATCGATGAGGTAGTAAATAGTATGAAATGTAATTGTTAGGTAATGTTTATTTGTTAAGTCAATACGTTGCACTAAAAATAATAACATAAATGGATGACTGTTTTTTCCAAAAATTCTAATATCTTATGAAAAGTAATTGCCGAATATCATATGCTAATAATTTTATTTATCTATTTAATAATACAGTATGCTAATTGCCAAATACCATAATACAGTAATTGCCAAATACCATAATACAGTATGCTATATTAATTTCTTAATGGTTCAGTCTTTTCCGGTTTTGAGTTTAGATAAAGAAGAGGACATTTAGATAAGTATCATTAATTACTATAATCTTTTTGCAAAATTAATAAGTTAATTTTACCTGTGAATTGTTTATTAAAATTTATGTCGAATTAAATGCAAATTACTTAGTTACTTAATTGCAATTAATTACTTAATTAAATTACTTAATCACTTAATTGCAATTAGAACAAATGTGAATTAAATTTGTTTATATTTATTTCAATTTATTTTTTATTTTTTTTCTTCCTTATTATTAAGAAAATATGCAAAAAAAAAAGCAAATGCATTAATTATTATTACTTAATATAATTGAATTTATTGATTAAATAATAAATGTCAAATTAAGTAATTTATTTCTATCCAATAGTTTATGATAAATTACATTGCATATATATTTATTTCGATTTTATGGAGTTAAAAACATTTTTAATATTAATTCACTTAATAAATGAATTAATTAAATTTTACAAATTCTATATCGCTGGGAAGTAACAAAGAGATGAATCAAAACAAACTGCTATCGAAAAGTACGGTAATGCAAGAAGATATAAAAATAACAGCGACCATTAATTTGCATGCATGTCGTATTCTTTTGTAATGATAAAAATTATAATCAAACGATGTTATCTGACTGATAACATTTTCATTCAACATTACTAGATTTTTCTGTATGAAATATAGAAATACTGCACAAATGCCACCACTATAAAGTAGATTATAAATAATTTTATTCATAAATTTTAATATATCAATTTGTGAATTGTAAATTGCAATTAGCTGTTAAAAAATATTTCCACTTTTTTGTTAATATTGATTAATGAAGACGATGAAGTAATTTTTTGGCAAAAAAAAAATTGAAAACAAATTAAATGGAAAATTTATCTAAAATGACAAGTGATATTTAAACTATTGATAGAAATGATAATTTTTTATCAAAGGTATAAATTTATGCTCTTTTTTCCAATTTTACCTTGCTGAGAAGAGTGCATTTCCAGTAGTAAATGCAAATCGTACTGTAAATCCATCGTATGATAGTAATAAAAGTTTGTGTATTGTGTAATAGTTCTGTAATAATTGAAATACTTGAAATACTTGCACTTGAAGAAAACTGTTTTTTCATTTCAATTAATTGCAAGGATAATTTATTCACTAATTGTTAATTTATAGCTTTAAAATTTACTGTTTAGATAAATTAGATAAATCTCTTTGTTTAAAAGTTCAATATTTAACAGTAATGATTTTGACAAAAAAATAATCTCTGCATCAGTAATCAAATACTGTGAATGAAGGATTTTAGCATCTTTTTAATTTCTAAACTAGAATCTATAGCTTAGTGAGGTGATTCATTATTTGAGAGCTATGGTTGTTATTATCAGTTATGATTGCATCATTTTAATCATGACATATTAAATTCAACTTACCAAGCAAATTATCACCAAACAATTATAAATTAATAAAGGCTTTTGTAATCGAATACTATTTGTTGTATTTATAAAGCCTAACAATCGCATATATGTAATTAATGGTGATAACATTGATTCCATCGAATTTTTTGCTTCATCCTTCATATTCTTTCCATCCTTTCCTTCCACTTCTTCGTTCAGCACATTTTTATATATTTCGGCAACATCTGCTATATCATCTATAAACATATATTACCACTTCAAATGACACAAATTCTCTATAGTAATTTATGCATAATTGAAAATGTATTCAGATACAATCTTCTGGTACTGCTAACGGAGCAAAAGGAAGCGGTATTGAAATATCATGCTGAAATATTAAAAAAAAAAAACTTTTATATTTTGGAAAGTATTTTAAGTTCAAAATATTTAAATTAGGAATTGAAAATCTATTTAACAAACATTTATAAATCTTATATAAAATTAAACTTTTTTAATTACACTTACTACTTGCTTCTTTGCCCAATATTCTGGAAGCATAGAATTATCTCTTATTTTAGCTTTAGCAACAGTATCATTCCACATTGTGTATGTAATTTGCTAATTACATCAGATTATTCAAATTATCTTTAAAATTGCTCATTTATTTAATCAATTAATTAAACAAACAATAAGGAGATAAAATGGGAGAGAAGGCAAGAAAAGGTTAGAAACAGTTATGTAATCATATATTCATGATAAAGCAAAAATTTATTCGTTAATATATTGCTAATATAAAATAACATCAAATATAATAGCAGAGAAAATAAGATAACAAAAATAGGAAAATTATGTAATTGCTCTATCCTACCACAACTATTTCATGTAAACCAAAAAATGATACGATTTTTAAGCACAATAATATATGCATGAATTATTCGGTAAAATTCATAAGAATTTCACTTAATTTAAGTCAATTTAATTTTTTTACATTTCCAATAATTTTTAATTAAAAAATCTTAATTATAAAATGATGATGATATAAAATAATTTTGAAAAATAAAGTTACTTTATGCTTTATTTATTAATTTCCAAAATGCATTTCTAATGAATTGAGAAAAATGCGAATTACAAAAAACTATGTTGAAAATGTTTTAAAAAATAGAAACAGCAGAATGATAATCTTAAAGTTACGCATTATTTTTTTCCGAAAATTCATCCCATAGTTGATTACGAGTCATAACGGAAAGAAGCATTTAAAAGTTACCAATATATATTTCGCATAATTATTTTTAAAATTAAAAGAAAGATGTGAAATGAATGTTGTCAGAAAATGCGTGAAAAGCTATCATAATCATTTGAAAGCAATCAATTTAATATATATAATTTGTGGTTGAATGAAAAATATGCTTTGTTTGTTATTCAATTTTTTAAATGAATTACAAAATGTATTATTTTAAAAAGAAAAAAATGATAAATTTTCTTTTTTGCCAATTTTTAAATAATAAAAATCCTTTAAATTATCAAATTTATAATATTGTTGAAATAAATACGGTCAAGAACAAAGTTATGTACTCAATCGTAATTACAAATAAGTTTTATTTTATTCGGCTCTTGATCATTGTCTCTTCCAAACCATTGACTAACTTTGTCAAAAATTGGGATACACTTTTAATTTTGATTAATCTGTCGCTAATTTAGAATTTATTAATTTTTGACCAAATTTTTAACTTTTACTCATTTGCTTGTACTATAACTACCTGTATTATTTGTCACTTTGATTATTAACAGTTGTGTTTGACGTAACAAATAATAATTACTCAAAATCTCCTTAATATTTCTGAAATCATTTCCGAGTTCATTTGCGCTACCGCATTAAATCTTTATACTCAGCTCTTATCACGATTTCCCAAGAGCGAAGCCGTTATAAATTGAAGCATCCAATGATTCGTTATCGTTTCATGTCAACTTGCTTATCTCAAGTCTTCATCTTTTAATAACTTGTATAAAAAGTAAAGAATTGTCCGTTCGTAACTTTTTTTTCGTTTTTCTAAAATTTCAATCCATGAAAATTTCGCTTAAAAAGGAAAATAAAATAAATTTTTTTATTTCTCCTCATTCAAGCTATTCAGTTCACTTCCTCCAAACAATTTACATAATAACAAATGAACTGAAATAATTCCCAACAAAATAACAAATTATTAATGATATATGACAAAAATAGAGTGGATGAGATGTACTAATAACATTCGTTTCGCAGACGAGTTTTTTCCGACGATTATGATTCGTCGACGATTCAGATTCCGGCAGCATCTCGTAAGTAAATCGACATCTAAAAAGGTATTTTCAAATTTACTCTAATAGGCATGCCGGAACAGTAATGATTAATTATAAGATAAAGAGATAAAACAAAGTACAATAAAAAACAAATTAATTAAGTGTTATAATTTATAAAGTAATAATTATTTGTATCACTTTTTCTCCTTTTCCTTCTAAACTGTCTTGAAAAATTTATTTCAATTATAAATTTTAAAATTCGAATTTTAAAAATTTCGAATTTACATTGTACTTCAGTTAATAAGAGAAAACTAAAAATATAATTATTAAATAACGAAACCTAGTGCGAAGCTTAGTATTAATGTCGTTTTTATGAGCATCTAGAGATACTGACGATTTATTGGCGACAACTTCAGGAATTTTGGTAGATGTTTTTGTTATCATTTCTGTTGATAACGGATCACAAGTTCGAGCTCCTGGAAGAATTGTTCTATTTTATTTTTTTGGACGAATTGTAAATATAATTTGAAAATTTCAATTAATATTCATATTTGAGAGAAATGATTAAAAAATAACGAATTAATAAGTGACCTCTATGAAGAAAACAACAGCATATTTGATAACCATCACCATAGAAACAATGATCTTTGGATGGCTGATCATGTATCAATAAACAATATCGATAAAATTCATCATTGAAATGTCGATAAACACAATGATGTTCAGTGGTATACTTCGTCATGTACTTATTGTTTATAGGCTAAAGCAATTAATTTTTTGGCTATTAATAGAAATATCAGTGCACTAGAAATAAGATGAAATATCGTATATCAATAAGCTAATAAAATTCTTCAAATGAATTATAATTTAATTAATAAAACTTTTTAAATAACTTAAATTGCAATTTTAACTACAAATTATAAAGCTGATAATATAATATTTCGAATAAACATTTTTAAAACATTCATACTCGAGGTGAGACTATCGTATAATCGTCATAATTGATATGGACAGGTTGTACAATTATGACATCTTCTTCTTTCGATTGTTTTGTTTGATTATATGTCAAATAAGTAAGACATCCAATTGGAACTCCTCGACATTGAACATTATTACAGAACATTGGTTGAGATGGTGGTAATGTGGCTATAAATATAAATGCATAGAATTCTATCTTTTTCTTATCAGATTATATCTTTCATATAACTTTTAATAAAATTCAAATTACGTTACTTAAGGGCGATAACATCGATCAACTTTCGTTTAAACTCTACCTACCATAATTTTGAAAGGCATAAAAGAATTAGTTAAAATAAACAAATAATTCATTGAAATTCAATAACTTCTAATGTAATCGCATTCTGCTTCTTGATTCAAAAATAATATATGATGCTAACATAATTGTACAAATTTAAATATAAAAATAATGATTAAATAATTAATAATTTTTGTTAATTATTTTTTTAATTAAAACAAAAATTATTTATAAAAGAAAGTAAAAGAACTTACAGAGAACATCAGCACCGGAATGTATAATTTTTTGAAGAAGATGATCATTAACAGCACAGCAAAATTTTATTCGCTTTCTCAATATTCTTTGCAATTTATCATCATCTTGTCCAATTAAATATCTATTGTCATTTCTATTAATTAAATATTGAATAAATTTAGGATTGAATGAGGAAAGCATTATGTCTCGACAACGCGCCTGATCATCGCAATATTTCGAGAATAGTAACTAAAAAAAAAGTTTGCACTTATAAATTTCCAATTAAAAAAATCAAAGGTTTGAACTCCTTTGTTATTTGAATTTAAATTTTAATTAAGATTTTAACAATTTAACTTTTATAAGAGATTGTCCCTCTTGTTTTATCCCATTTTCTGGAATGCAGTGATATTCCAGGGTGAAAATCATATCATTACGACTAAGTTTTGTTTAATGTATTGATTTTGGAACAAACAATTTTTGGTTTTCTTAGATTTTTCAAATTTATTATATTATAATTCAATTATCTTTTATGTCATTGTATTTTTTAAAAGATTGAAATATTTAATTCCAATGTTTAATCATTTTTTCCAAAATGCATTATTTGATTCGTTTTTTAAATAAGGAAAGGTCATAGGATACTTCAATACATCAGTGATCTAATAATTGCATTAAGATGTTATGTGTATAGATATCACTACTGATTACATATAACAAACCTGTTTTAACTCATCATTATCATCATTATCAGGCATGAGAATACTAGAATCGATACATTCATAGAATGCGAATGGTTCTTCTTTATTTCCCGGTAATAATATTTTTTCAAATTCAAAATAACCACATGAGGTGCTAGATGATGGACACAAAGAGGGAACTCGAGTTTCTGGGATATGCGATTGACCAATACGGCAGTAAAGCTGAAATATAATGATTAATTACTCATTCTCTATAAATCGATATTCCGGAAAGATGTTATAGTGATCATTTTTGATCAGCAAGATCTTATCCGAATCCATATCTCGTTCTAATCAGTAGCTTCTACTTTTCGAATACTGACCTTGGTTGTCAGTATAAGTTATACTTGGTTATCAGCATAAGTTTACCAATTTTGGTTCAAGAATTTCTTTTCCCGTCATCAATGTTTCAAAAAATCATATCACCAATTTCGATACTGACTCTGTCAAAAAAAGGGTGCACGTCTAAGATGAACAAAACAAAAAATTCGAAATTAATTAATTGAGTTTCTGTTAATTGGTATTATTCTTTGTGTTATAATGATTAAGGATAAAATAAATATATTACAACTAATTAATTTTAAGAAATTTTTTGCTCAGTTCCTCTATATCAAAGATTCGAAATTTTGATGAAAGTTTTTTCATTCATTTTAACAATCCATTTTTGTTCACTACAGTTATCAACAAATAATCATTATCATTGAATGACTCATCATCTTTTCTTTCTCCGCTTTCCATCCTTCTCATACTTGAAATTTTATCGATCTTTGACATTACTGATAATCTATGTCTTAATCACAATTACTACTATCCACTATCATTCAAATTCTATGAGAAAATTTCTTCATTTCGTTCTTATAAATTATTTCTTCGACTTTACAAATTATATTATACTCAAAATACAATTAGACTATTTTGTTTATTCCTAATTTCCTATTTATCCGATTTTTATTGTTCTATAATTTTTCAAAAAAAAAAAATCAATTTTTCTCCAAAATATATCATAATCATTTGATCTGAACAATTTGTCAACTTATCAAACTAACTAGGATGGAATATTTACAAGGATGCTAACTTCATCGCCGATAGATAATTCCATCGATACTTCGATTGCAAATTAATCTTTTCAAAATATATGAATATTTAAATGAATTATAAAATTTAAGAAAAGAGAAAAGAAAACAAAACAAAATATATAAAATTTAAATATTCACAAAAGATATTTTGCTTCTTTATCAAACTGAAAAGTTTTAGAATTAAAATTATTTTCATAAACATAAAATGGCATAATTTTGGAATGCCTAAGCAAATAGCAAGAAATAATAATAATTAATTATTCATTGAAAATTTTCTAAGCATTCTTTTCTCAAAAAAAAGGGAAAAAATTTGAACAGATGTTCAATAATTTACAACAACAAGTCTGATAATTATCGTGAAAGGAAGTGCCTTAACAAATGCTTTTAATCATATGTAAACAAAGTTAATAGCAAAATTTGTTCGAAATATTACAACAAAGCTAATGAAACGGAAAAAAAAAGGAAAAACATTTTATACTTTTATTTATTTTGTTAAAGCATAATTATCTTAAACATTTGATAAATCTATATATATTTATCACAAAAAAAAGATGTTGATAATAGAATGATTGTTAACTTTCAATTATGAATTGATAATAGAATAATTATTACCTTTAAATTATATGATGCCAATGGTATAGTACTAGTGCATTTTCCATACCAAAAGATTGATAGTAAAATCAGATAAATCAAAGCAATCATCCGCATAATCTAATCCACTAATATCTACTTATCATTCTGCAATTACTTAATTGATTAATTAATTAATTAATATGTATAGAGTTAAAATAAGTAAGAATAATATGACAAGAAAAAAGATAAGCGAACATTAATGTTAATAAAAGAAATGAATGAAAAATTTAATAAAGCAAAAAATTAATTCTTATATATTAATCATTAAAAAATTTTATTCAATGCGATATTTCAAGAAAGATTAAACTAATTAGAAATGATTTGATAACAATTTTGACAACAATTACTGTTGTATTACTACGATTAACTGACAAATTCGATCAAATGATTGGCTGAAATATTTGTTATGAAAGAAATTTTACGACGTCTATGCTAATTGTAATAATTAAACTACTCGTATACTAATGAATGTGTTAATTACAATTTCCTTTGTAAATAGAATTTTCATTCGTACTTTTCTAAAAGTTGAATAAATCAGTTAAGCCCCAGGAAATTTAATCGTTCCAATAAATTTTTGGTATATTTTGAATGTAAGAACTTTGATAAGAATGTTAACTTTTATCACAATCAATATGATGTAATTTTGATAATTTGTTAAAGGGATGGGAAGAAAAGAAAAAATTTTAAAATAAAATCACATTATTGACAAATTTAAACAAATCCGGAATGAATAAATATCACAATAAAATCAAAAATGTTGCAAAACTAATAACAACAAAGCAAAACCTTTAATATTACTTTTGTATTTATCGATAATCAATTTTATTTAAGCAAATTTCGTTGAAATATGCTCTAAAACTTAAAATTTCCCTTTAAATATTATCAGAAATTTTCATATTTGAATTTTTTTTTCAAAAAGAATTTACTCATTTTAAAATTGGAATTTAAAATAACTTTTATAATATGTAATAGATAAAACGAAAAAGAGAAAAGCGAAAAAAAGGAAATGAACAAAACTAAAGCAAATGATAGGAAAGATTAGAACCAAATTTTATGTTTTGCAATTTTGCATTTTTCAACAGTTCAGTACAATCATAATTTTAAATTATAATAAATTTTGTGAATAAATGATATAAGAGAATATAAAAAAAAAAAAAAAAATTGGAACAGGTCGGATACGATGGCATATTGTTCATTGATTTGGACATGAGCCGGATGAATTCATACGATACAATAATGATATTGATAATAAGCTATCAGAATAAATTTTTCAAACAATTAGAGAAACGATATTTCAATATTAGTCAAACAAACTTTTCCATCTGTTTATTTTAACTTTACTAATTCATATATATTAAATAAATCCTCTTATCAGTAATAAAATATTTTGTTTCAAATATTTTTAGACAAAATTTCTGACTAATTTTAAAAATAATTAAACTAACTGAGAGGAAAAAATTTTAGTTTTAAACTTTTAGCATCTAAACGGAACATTTTTTTTTGTCGAAAAAAGCTGAAGTTCTTAACTTTTTCTTTCGTTTCAAAGATTATATCAAAAAAAAGAATGGAACAAAGAAAAGTTTCGAAAGTGAAAAAAAAAAAGAAAATGAATCGGTTAAAATGTTTTTTTTTAGAAAAGGTAAACATAAGTTTCTTAGTTATCACATTGATAAAAAAGAAAAGAAAAGCTTTCGTGTGAAGTGATAATAAAGACAAAAGATGCATGAGAAAGGTTAATTAGATGAAAAAGATTATTGATAAATTTAGTTGTGATTTGTTTCATATTAATAATTTATGCATAAATTTCAAGTTTAATTTCAATATTTAATATTAAAAAAAATGAAAGAACAGATTTTGAAAAAATTGGAAAAAAAAAAGTGAAAAAGAATGAAAAATCGGAGAAGAAAAGTGAACTTAATTTTAATAAAAATTTATTTACTAATTAAGCAATCACAACAACAACTCAACAACAATCATTTCGATGATTAATGAAGTTTAGGAATATTGATTGAGATCAATTTTGTCTAATCGTTACACAAATGATAGAATTGTAATTGTTCTCATAAGGTCATAGTTCATTCATTTATTTTCTGTTCAAAAATATGTTTAAACCAAAAACTTTCTATTAAATAATTCTTTCATCATTATTATTTTAAAAAAATAGAATTTATCTCAAAAAAAATTGCCTTTGAAATTATTTCTTAAATTAAATAATCACTAATAAATACATAACATTACAGTAATATGATAATAATTTATCATATATATCATGTAACATTGTTTGCTCTTATCAAATCAATTAATTTTGTAATTTAAACAATCATTCGTTATATAAGGCATTAATTAATAGAGAAATAGAAATTTCATTATTTGGATAAATTACTTTTTCTTCCATTTCATTATTCATAACTTTCTTTTATATTCTAATTTTTGGATTAATTTTTTTTTGTTTGTAATTTTTTTGGTTCCATTTCATAATTCAAATATTTATCTTTACAATGCAAAAATTTGCATATTATAAACATTTCTTTTATTTAGATTTATTTAAGGAAAAGAAAAAAAAAGTTTTGGCAGGAAGAAGTTTGATATTATTTGCAAATTTAGGCCTGTTAATTAAATTTCATTTTATTTACCAAAAGAAGTACTATTAACTAGACATTTCTCGATGATGGCATAAACAATTAATTCTTATCATTTCCCATTTAACTTTTAATCGAAATTGTTATTCGCATAACTAATATTATGTTGGATTGTTATTGCGAAGTTGCTAATAATAATATCATTAATGAGATAACATTGTTATCATCGAGAATTGTTTAGTCAAAAAACTATTCCAGTGATTAGATTGGATAGCATTAAATCAGTTATTTTTAATTTCCCATAATTTACGATAAAAAATTTTGCTTTGTTATATACAACAACTGTATTTATTTGCGAATAGAGAATTGAAATGAAAATGATATATATATATATATATATATATATATATATATATATATCGAATATTTGTAATTGAAATTATATCAATAATTATAAATTAGTTTAAAGAGAAGACTTTTCCAGAAAATGCTACTTCATAAATTGATATTTGGATTTGAAACTAATTTAGATATGAAAAATTTTTATAAATTAAGAAAATAGTACTTCACGTGATCTGGCAATTTGTGTAAGTGATAGCGAAATTGATCAAAAAATATAGCTTATCTTTATATTAACATTTTATGATAATTATTCAACTTGTTTTCTATTTATGCAAATGAATGTGATAAATAATCTCTTATGATATTTCCGTTTATAATGACAACATTTTAATATCACTGATGCATCCAACGAACGCTTATCAAATGTAATCGAAAGGCAAAAGCATTCTTCTTGTTGCTTCGAAATCCTCTTCAGTTGACATTATACTTTCAATAATCGAAATTTTAGTGAATTTCATCTTCACAACTGATATTCTGAGCTTTTTTTTTTCTCCTAACAATCCATCTAAACTTATAAGCATTCTATTAAATGAACATTAATAAAATCGATAATTCCGATGATCAATTTTTTTAAATATATTTTGGTTTAATTTCTTATAAAAAAATTACAATAAATAATTTAGTGAAATATCGCTTAATAAATCTACAAAATCGAACATTACACTAAACATAAATTATCGGATTCTGAAATGACCAACTGATCGATGAATGGAATGTTTCATTTGTAAAATTATCAAAAAATTCATACTTCTTTATAATGATTCATGTGATGATGATAGAAGCTATATAAAGTTTAAAATAAATTTTATTCTCTAATATTGAAAAGATTAAATGCGATAGAAATGAAACATTTCGGATATTTGAATTTTGGATATATTTTTTTTTTTTTATCACAGAATAGTTTGATAAATTATGGATAAGATTTTACAATAAAACTGATAATTCGAGATATTTCTTCGTTTTTTATCAAAATTTTTCACTTCCAATGGAATGATTAAAAATTAAACCAATCTCAAAAGAATTTATTTTTTTAGATGATTAATCAGAATGCGTAATATCAATAATCAGATAAAATAAACTTATAAAAGGATATTGGTAATATCTTTTAAAACTCTTTTTATTCACTCTTGCAATGATATTTTCTCTAAGCTTATCGAGTGATATTATTCTTACTATGATATTCATTCATTCTTGTTATCAGCCGAATATTCATCAAGTCAAATTGTCATTAACTGGGCATTTATTTAGATCATATAATTCTATAATATAATATATACCTGGGATAGTAATTTAATCGTGTATGAATGATTGATGAATGACGCATAAGCCTTTAAATGATAATGTTAACAATATAATTGAAGAATTATTAAATACGGCTATATTATTGAGAAATGTCGCTTTCTTTTAGATAGATGAATAAAGCAGAGAAAAGAAAATTTCAAAGTTTGAATTTTGAAGGATGGATGGATGAATGAATGAATGGATGGGTAAATTGATAAATAATGAATAAATATCTTAATTAATAATATTTAATATGATGTATAGTGTAAAGCATATCCGATCATATAATGATATTATCTGAAACCTAAACGGAATTGATAAAATAATCTAAAATAAAAAATTATCAAACAATATCAGATCACAATATTAATTATAGTATCAATTTTAAAATTATAACAATATTGCTGCTATATTAACAACAGTTATAGTAAATTAATCAAAAAAAAAAAAATGCACATATTCTTATTTCATAAGATAAGAAATATTTGCAGCTTTTTAATTTAGATAATATTAAAAATCTGATTCTAAATATGCAATATTTTTATCATTTTTATCAATTAAAATTAAAAATTCATAAATAATCAGAAATGGTATAAATTTCTCCCTTTCATTTCCATTTCCTTTTCTATTATTAATTTTATATAATGCTGCTATTCATGAAGTTATGAATTCATCAACAGAATTGAGCATATTTTATTTTATTGATAATATCTAATTTAAATTATTAAAAATACTTTTAGCTTTGATAGACAAAAAAATTTTATGTAAACAGTATTGTAATATGAATAATATTCTGGTCTTATTCATGTTCTATTCAAGGAATACTTCAACATCAAAAAAGAAAAAGTCTTTCTACGACCGCAGCTAATAGAAAGAATAGAAGGGAGAATGTTGAGAGGAATATTTGATCCATTTAATCATGATGGATCAATTCCATGATATTTGCAAAAAAAAATTTTCAATGTTTATAAATATATTATTACTAAGCTACGACAATAATGATTAATACATTCCAATGATCCGTTATCAGCCAAAATATTAAGAGAATTTAACGATAATTGCCTTCAATGCCAAAAATTGCAGAATTCAATGAGAGTCATCAGAATCTCAATGGTTAAAGAATAATTAGTGCTATATTATTTCGTAAAGTCTTATACAGTGACTTCAGTCTACTTATAAACGACAGATGAAATTAAAGAGTCGTCACATTACGGCGACATCATTTCGTAATCTTATTTCGAATATTTTTGGAGAATTCAAGAGACTGTAAAAGACAGACAAATCGTCATACGAAATCACACCACTTTGATTTTCGTGTTAGCATTTAATCATTCAGTTATCTAATGTTTTGCATCAACACACGGGCCCCAAATTTGTCAAAATCGCTGGAAATTATTGTTATATCAATGAATGATGAATTCCATCTATTGCATAATGCACAAGCAAATAAGCCGCAGAATAATTGCGAAGTCTCTCCTCGACTTATAAAACTCAAAATTAAATCCAAAAATCAGCCGATTACTTCGTGCCAATGATTTCTCCGTTCATTTAATGATCTTTATCCGTCTCTTCATGAAAACAAACCAATATTTATCTTCCCTCACATCTTTCTTCACTGTAAAGATCTTGCTGGTCCATGAATCACCTGCAGCTTTTGATACCAATGCGGAAAATCGACAACATTCTCAATGTCGAGAAACAATCCGAAATGGAAACAAATTATAACTTGTTGTCACAGAGGTTATTTTAACCTGAACAAATCGGAGTGCATAACACACACACACACACACAACACACACACACACACACACACACACACACACACACACACACACACACAATATATATATATATATATATATATATACTCAATAAGGATATAAACTGGAGCGAAATAATAATGCTCATAAAATTGTAAGAGTAAAACATTCGTTGATATTATATGCATAAATCATCATAATCATATCAACAAACAATACTTCTGTTAAGTCAGCTCAAAAAATGGCGACAAGCCTTCTGTTCGCATAATAAACCAAATTATTTGGGAACTGTTCCAATGGATAGGAAAAAATATGAAAATACTTAAAACACGATAAAGTCATCTCTGCTGTTGCGTTATGTTCAGTGGCCTCATAAGAGATATAACAAATAATGCAAACAAATCAAAAAATGATTGCTGTTAGATAAAAATGAAATCCAAAAAAAGAAGTTATGAATTCCAAGAAAATGTAAATTCTCCTTCAATTAATTAAACGTATAATACTACTCTTAATACCTGCACCTTCCACAATTTCAATAGAGGGTTTAAAGTACATACACATAGAGTGAATAATAGATAAACAAACAAATCTCATCTTTTTCATACGACAAATTCCAAACTAAAAGAGAAATGAAAGAAAAATGAGAAAAAATAAAAATACCAACAACATTTCATCTAAACATATGAATGAAAAAATAAACCAGAAAAAAACAACGTAATAACAACAATTTCTTTGAAGTAGAACGAAAATCTCAATCTCTACATTTTATTATGAGGAAACGAGCTAGAAATTTAGGGAATTCTCAATTTTGCCGTTTATTTTTTCAGTGAAGAAATAAATTTTAAGTTGTTTAAACAAATTTTCATGATACATACTACAATAAATAGGTAAAAATAAAACTAAAACATCTAAATTTCCTCAAACAGAATGATTTGGAAGGGCTATTTTATATCATACAGACAACAATTTGTGGAATAACGAAAGAATATTGGTGAAGAAATCCTAAATATATTGCAAAATCTAAAATTATGTCATAATAAAATGTATATATTAAAAACATACAAAGGAAAGTATGCCACAAAAAACCAATTTTTTTTTTTGCCGTAACAAGAAACAATGCGTAGACCAGATTTCTGGAAGCTTATAGCTGCCATTCCACAAACTGGCACCTTGGAAACAAAACAGCCCTTTCATAAATTGTAAGATCAGGATTAACAAACGGACGACAAAAAACAGCAAAGAGAATTTCCAGTAGGCATCAAGATCACTATAATCATTACTCTTCGCTCTCACCACCTTCTTCACCCTCCACATCGTCATCATCCCCGAAATCTCCCCCTTCACCATCACCTTGACCATCACTTTCTTCGGACCCAATGCTCGCCTCATCATCTTCGCTACCTCCATCTTCTTCATCACCTAAACTTTCATCATCTTCACCACCGCTTGATTCTTCGATACCCTCTTCACCATCTGCAGCTTCCTCACCGTCTTCGTCGTGTTCAGCATCATGATTTTCATTTGCTGTCTTCTCTTTATTTTCTAAAACCCAAATTTATAATTTTATTGAAGACAATGTTTGAAAAACGTATGCCATCCGTTTTTTGTAGTATGTGAAGTAGTTTCAACGAATAATTCCCAAGCTCAGTTTCTTCAGTCAAAATATCACTTTACTCTCTCTATTTTTATATCCTCAAAAATTTTGGGAATACAACTGCTATTTACTAAAGGCACACAAATTAAATGAATAAAAGAACCTTTCAAGGAGACATTTTTTTCCGGTCTTAAATCTCTGACCTGCGCATCACCTGCTCCCTGAAAAATCATACTGTTTTCAACTTTACAAGTAAATAATTAGTGAGTCAAACAACAGAAATTTCAACTTTACAACTAAATAATTAGTAAGCCGAAAATAGTAAGATATCGTTTTTTGAAACAACGGAAAATATATAGTTCTTCACGACTTAAATATTTTCAGATTCTTGTCTTATACTACATTCGCTCCTTCCCAATCAACACGATGAACACGGTGATTATATCCAAATGAAAAATCTTTAAGCGTTTATTAATTCATTATAGTAATATTATCTGATATTTAAGTTCACCGACTAATCTCAATCGACCTGAAAGAGTATCAATGTTAAGATATAGATGTTGAAAATTAAAAAAAATCTTACAGCAACAATTCCATTCTCCACTTTCGCCCCCTTAGCGGCTACACCATTCTCTGTATCCTTTTCCTCCAACTTCCTTTTTTCAGCGACTCGCTCGTCAACTGCACTCATTTTTTGACTGCTGTTACTCGGATTTTCACAATAACACTACTGCGGCAGTGCGTAAACTACACAGAGAACCTGCGATCAACATGATTAATTATGGATCAATTAAATTGTATGGCTAGAACATCAACATAAATGCAATATAAGAAATGCAATAACAACGTCCAAAATTTCAGAATAATTTCTATTGAACTATTTTATGGAAAAACTCAACAAGAGGCTCAAACAATATTTTACAGTACCACTGATACCTATTAATCATAGTACAATTTAAAATCATTTTATACATTGCCACATCTATCACAACACGTATTCAAGTTGTGTGTGTCAAACACACATATAAACATATATACACACACATTCCACATGTACATTACACACGCATACAAACATACACACATCAGTGTCAAACAGAAACAGGCTGTATTATTAATGAAAAAACCGCACGCCGGTATATTGCTCGAGTTTCATCCAACTATCCTGCGCTGTAGGAGTAGTACTAACACTGCACACTGTTAGAAAGGCGGAGGATAGAGCCGTAGAAGCCACTTCACTCAATCTTCGCACAGATACGACAAGAGATTGCTTCGCATTGATGGTTCGCCCTTATGGCATCTCGCCAATAGCATGCCTCCTTCTGCAATGACCCTACAATTTTCGGCGTTACCGCCAAAATTTCAACCTCCTTCCTTTTTTTCCTCTGTATATTCAACTCATCCTCACCATCCTCTCTTTCTATCGCTCTTCAAAACTGCTTTTCTAACTTCTTTCTCCTCTTCTCTCCATCTCCTATATTGAATTGTTATGCCACTATTTGCTGGAGGCTCTCAATCTATCACTACTAAACATATGCTATTTCTCGACCCGTAATGCGATATTCTCGACGATGAGGACGTGAAGCGACCGAAAGCATCTTAAAGAGACTGCTCGAGAACGAGAAATAGAGCGATATGTTTTACTCGCGCGCGTACTGCTGTTATCATGCATGCAAAATAAATGGCTCATTCTGTTGTATTTGTCCTGTTTCATCATCCATCCACTCTATCATCTATCTATCTATCTATCTATCTATCTATCTATCTATCTATCTATCTATATCTATCTATCTATCTATCTATCTATCTATCTATCTATCTATCTATCTATCTATCTATCTATCTATCTATCTATCTATCTATCTATCTATCTATCTATCTATCTATCTATCTATCTATCTATCTATCTATCTATCTATCT
>SNRZ01000435.1:0-21143 GCA_008729115.1 Dirofilaria repens | reverse complement strand
ATTATTATTTGTATGAATTTCAGTTCATCTCTATGCTTAAAGAAGTAAGTGATATCAAGTAATCAGCTTAATGCTGAATTATTGATTTGATAAGTATGTTTCTTCAAAAAAAGTAAATGTAATCACTTAAGCTGAATTATTGATTTGATAAGTTGCTAAAAATGATACTAAGGTCGGATGCTGAATATTTAAATTAATTTTCGTTCTTTTAACAAAAATTACGATTAGACAATAACAATTGAGAATCCAAAAATGCAAAATAATGAAAGATGAAGTATGATACGATTGATAATAATAAAAATAACAATGATAATAATAAAAATAATAATAATGACAAAATAATAATATAATAATAATAATAATAATAATAATAATAATAATAATAATAATAATAGTAATAACAATAATGATAACAATAAGAATAATAACAATAATAATAATAATAGTAATAACAATATTTTTGTTAAAACAAAAACAATTAATTAATTAGTGATGAGAATTGATAATGATAATTTAAGATTAATTTTGTGCTATCAATTTTTTTTTTTGCATTAAAAAATTTTAATCAAATAAAATCGATTGAAAAATATATTGAAATTAGTTTAAATTTACAAATACATAATATAAAAAATATTCAATTAAAATCATCGGGCCTTAACATATGAAATTCAATTTATGTTAAGCATTTCATTTGGTCTTTATGCAATCAAATCTTATTTTTAGGCTGAAGAGCGTTTACATAGGCCTAGCAAAAATAGCGACATATTTAGTAAATTAGGAAAGATCAAAGATTCAATATTTCATAAACAAATTGAGTGAAAAAATGATGTAAACAAATAACCATCAATCATTCGACGAAGAAGCAAAAATTAAAATAAAATAAATGGCAATAAATGAAATTTGGGGAAGAAAAAGTTTGAATAAATTTTTAAAATATTAAATTTAATGGACCAAATGTTAAATATTCATTTCAGCATTGTATTTCATCAGGACGAGATTCTTTTTTTTTTTTTTTTTAGAATTCATTTTGAATCCTTCGAGAAAATTTTGAAATTAATTATTATTAAAATTCATCTATTTCAATTCAATTATTCATCACAATTTTTAGTTTGGAATATTTTTTTTTCTCGAGAATCTCATTTGTCCTGCAATTTATTTAAATAATATCGTTTGATAGTATCATACTGATAGTATCAACATCAGTGATAAAATTAATTTAGAATTTACAGTCTGATCTAAATTATAAAATTGCAATTTTTCAATTTACTAAATTGGTTAGAACTTGAATTCCTTAAAAATCAATGAAACTTTCATCTTTTCTTTCATATTTTTCCAATAAGATATATTCAATTGCAAGTTTTGTTATTATTTGAGAAATTTGTTTGCGTCAATTTTTGACGTAAGTGCAACGATGAATGAGTATAGTGTAATAAAAAATATCTCGTCAAAACGTCATTTACGTCTACTCCGTAATTATCATTTCAATCCTCTGTTTTTTAATTTTTATTTCCTTTAAAATATTGTATACCGAAACATTCATTAATTCATTTCGCTTTGTCAAATTTTTGGTATAATAAAAATAAAAAATTAAATTGACAAGTGACGTAATTGTTACGTAATGATTCTGAAAAAGCGTATCAGAGGAGTGAAGTGTATTTAAAGAATTCTTGTTACGTAATGATTCTGAAAAAAATATCGGAGAAGTGTGTTTAAGGAGTTCCTGTAACGTAATGATTATGAGAAAGCTTATCAGAGGATTGAAGTGTATTTAAAGAATTCCTGTTACGTGATGATTCTGAGGAAGCTTATCAGGGCGTATCAGGAGATTTCAGGTCATTTTTATTTTATTTAATAAACTCTTACATCATTTCTATATTCTCAAATGTTTATTATCACAAATAGAGTTTATATTTTTAACTTCAATAAGAAATATGATGCATTCTGATTATGTGATGTGTAATTACATCTTCTGGTATTTATTTCCGAATAAAAAAAAAATATGTCGAGAATTATCATTGATCGCTAATCATTCATCGAGATGGACTGATAAAAACGACATATGACATTTCTGGATGAAATGAAGAGAATTAAAAATCAATATTTTTTATTATATTCTAACAATATTATAACAAAAAAAAAAAAATTGATTGTGAAGTATATCATTTAACATTTCAAATTCTGATATCAAATATCAAACAAATACTCCATCATACTTATCATTTTTCTTGATGAATTATTAATACCCGTAATGATTATTGATAATAAAATAGATTTTGAACCTGAAAAAAACAGTAATTATTAAATTCTTTCATGCAATAATAAAATTAAATCATTCATACAATAATTAATGAGGTTTCCATTTAGTTTCAAAATTCAGAAGGAAATTTTCAGGATTCTAATAATTAGTAGTAATCCTGGATATTAATTTAAAACTCAAATACGAACCAATTTGAATCAACAATTATTAACCATAATTCAGGAGGAAATTTTCAGGATTCTAATAATTAGTAGTAATCCTGGATATTAATTTAAAACTCAAATACGAACCAATTTGAATCAACAATTATTAACCATAATTCAGAAGGAAATTTTCAGGATTCTAATAATTAGTAGTAATCCTGGATATTAATTTAAAACTCAAATACGAACCAATTTGAATCAACAATTATTAACCATAATTCAGGAGGAAATTTTCAGGATTCTAATAATTTAGTAGTAATCCTGGATATTAATTTAAAACTCAAATACGAACCAATTTGAATCAACAGTTATTAACCATTGTCGCTTGGCGCAATTGTATCATCGTCAAGCTCTCCAAATTGCCTTAATTGCTCTTGTAATTCCCATAATATACTAGTCTTCTAAAAGAAATTTAAATTTTAAATCTTATTAATTCTTAATTAAATACATAATAATAACAGAATTATGTTGGAATATTTTTATTGCTTGTTTTATATTTGTGAAATAAATTTTGATGGATAAAAGTGATATGCAAAGTGATATCGAGAAAGACTATATCAGAGAGATCTATCAAATTTCCTACTTCCCAATCATTACGGATTACATCATTTGTAATCAGTTATAAAATATCTCAAAAATAAGTAGAGTAGTGATATAAATGTGCAAAGCTGCTATACTTTAATGTCTAGTTATTGCAAATTTTATCACAGTAAAGATTTTTATATTTTTATAGTTCCTAGAATCATATCATATCAGATAACTTACTTGAGTCCCTAGAATCCATATCATTTATCAGATAACTTACTTGAAGTAAATATCGATGTAATAATATATTCTCTTCTTCCAGATGTTGCAAGTGCTCTCGTTTAAAGATATTTGCTTCTCTGAAAATTATCTGATTAAAAATACAATAATAAAAATATTCAAAGAAAATGATATAGATAAGATATCTGATTAAAATACAATAATAAAATATTCAAAGAAAATGATATAGATAAGATATCTGATTAAAATACAATAATAAGAATATTCAAAGAAAATGATATAGATAAGATATCTGATTAAAATACAATAATAAAAATATTCAAAGAAAATGATATAGATAAGATATCTGATTAAAAATACAATAATAAAATATTCAAAGAAAATGATATAGATAAGATATCTAATTAAAATACAATAATAAAAATATTCAAAGAAATGATATAGATAAGATATCTGATTAAAATACATAATAAGAATATTCAAAGAAAATGATATAGATATAGATATCTGATTAAAATAAAAAAAGATTTCATCGAAATTACAAATTGCTTTAGCACTTGAAAATTACAAACGAATTTTATAAAATTTTCGATATGTTGCTATCCGGTCGAAAGAATTTTCGCTGTAGTTTCATTTACAACTGATAACAGATAATTTTCGCTGTAGTTTTTACAACTGATAACAGATAATTTTCGCTGTAGTTTCATTTACAACTGATAACAGATAATTTTCACTGTAGTTTCATTTATAATTGATAACAGATAATTTTCGCTGTAGTTTCATTTACAACTGATAACAGATAATTTTCACTGTAGTTTCATTATAATTGATAACAGATAATTTTCGCTGTAGTTTCATTTACAACTGATAACAGATAATTTTCACTGTAGTTTCATTTGATAACAGAATTTCGATATTGTTGGGAGAAAAAAAAATTGAATTTATTTATATATAAAATATTCCAATAACTTACTCAATATGTTGTGGAGCATCATGCGATTCTGATCGCGCAAGAGATGATTTCACTAGGCCACGTCGATAACGTGGCTCAGTACCTTTAGGATTTCGAATAAGTTCCACAATCTACGACAATAAAAAATGATGCAAATTTGATTATCACAATCAATGTTATCATAATTTATTTAAATTAAGCTAATCAGTACTTCGATAACAAAATCAATATCATATCAGTTTTCAAAATCTCAAATAGAAGATTAAATTCGAGAATCTCGATTAATTTAAACTGTTATATTTCTTCTAATACTTATTACCTTAATCAAATAATAAAATTATCAATTTTAAGTGATATCTTTTTTAGGATCAAAATTAGCAATGCTAAAAATATAAACTTACCTTTGGCACAAAAACAAGGCAAAGAATTAGAGTTGTGCAAAATATGATAAAAAAACTTCCCAAAATATGTGCTTCATTTACCCGATCCTAAAATAAGATATTACTCATGAAAAAGGAATGATAATTATCAGTAGTAATAAAAATGATAATCACATAATCTTTATTTACATAATAGAATCGTAATCACGTGAAAGCAAAAAAAAAAAAAAAATTGCGAAAAGAAAAACTTGCAATTTTGCTCTTTTCCAAAATGTAATGATAAGGTGATATGAAATGATATAATCATAAATTTACCTTTAATATATACACAAGCGGAAGGCCAAGTAAACATGTTACAACAACACTATAAACAGACATTCCAATATATTTACTATCATTTAATGCAGGAACATTAACTCGTCTTGTTTCCCAAGCCAAAAAACAGCCAAGCAACTAAAAATTAGATTTATTATCACTAAAATTTAAAATTGGAAAAAGTGATAACAAGCAATGATAAGGCAAAAAAAAAAAAAAAGAAATAGCTAGAAAAGAAGAAATTGAAAGATTTTAACCAACCATAAGAAGGCCTTTGATACCCAATATGATAGCTTCAAAAATTACACTGTTATCACTTCTACAGCGTTCTATTTCTGGTGCTATCATTTTGTTATCTGAATACTGCAATCAGATAATGTATTATTAAAGATATATTTAAAATTTCAATTTGTTTTTTCTGATACTAATGCTATCCCCTCTTATCATTTTTAATCATAGCATAGTTGGAATTTAAAAATAAAGCATTTTTTAATCAACTTTATTAAACTTTATTTGAATAAAATTTTATTCATGAAGATAGAAAAATAATAATAATTTGAATAAATAATGATGATTAAATTTATGATAATAATTTATGATATGATAGATTTAGAAAGATTAAATTTATGATAATAATTAATGATATGATAAACTTACAAATATAGCTAATTGATTAACATGTAATGTGAAAGGTGAAATTCGAGCCCATAAAGTTAATGAAATTAAATCAATGAGAACGATGAAGCCAACTAGCATAAATAATTTATAATCTTTGATTGCTTTCTTATTCATTCGAATATTTTTGAAAATTAGATGAACTCTCCAGGTTTTTGAAAACATTGATCCAAATGCTAGAGTAAAGCCAAGACTTAGTACCCATGTTTTTACCTGGAAATTAAGCCAAGATTTTAGAATTCATGTTTTTACCTGGAAATTAAAATAAGGTAAAAAAAAAAAGATGAAGGATGAAAATTGCGTTGGAAAGAAGAAGAGGAAGATGATAAGTTAATTTTCTAAGTGTTAGATATATTCCTTTTTTTTTTAATGCATTTTTAAAAACTTTATCAACCTGAAATATGAAAACGAATCATTTGTTGATAATTAGAAGGATAAAATTTATATTGCTTATTTATAGTGAATTATATAATTGATAAATTGGATGAAAAGATAAATTGATAATATGATAAAGTGATAATATGATAAAGTGATAATAAATATAACATACATAACAAAGTGTGACAAAAGTATTCGGTGAAACAAAACGTGTATCAAATCCAAGTAAGATTACACTGATATATGTACAAATTGAACCTGCTATGATTAAATTATTCATATTTGGTGATGACATTTTGATATATCTATAAAATAATCATTTATTGACAATACTTAAGAAAAAATCAATATATGTATAATCTTTATCACTTGCATGCATAATATGCAATGCAATATTGCATGTCTTTATCACTTACATGCATAATATGCAATGCAATATTGCATGTCTTTATCACTTGCATGCATATATGCAATGCAATATTGCATGTCTTTTCACTTACATGCATAATATGCAATGCAATATTGCATGTCTTTATCACTTGCATGCATAATATGCAATGCAATATTGCATGTCTTTATCACTTGCATGCATAATATGCAATGCAATATTGCATGTCTTTATCACTTACATGCATAATATGCAATGCAATATATTGCATGTATATGCATATTATATTAGCAATCAGTGATGTAAATATTTACGAAAATTTCTGAAAAAAAAATCATTTAGAAATTTTTCAAATGCAAATAAATAAAAATTGAAATAAATGAAATAATTCTTCCTTATCATTTCTATATTTTAACTTACCGATGATTTTGATATTTGATATTAATGATAAGAAAAAAAATTGCTATAGCTACTCCAATAGTAGCAAGTAATGATAACAATATGAATAATACAAATGATATATATTGACGTTCACGTACAACAATTGTTGCATCTAACGGTGGTTTCCAATCTAAAAATTTCACATGAAGATAAACTTTTTAATCACTATTTTTCGACGATAAACTTTTTAATCACTATTAAAATAATCTCAAACTGATAAGAAAAGACTTTTCAAAAAGTCAATATTTTGTTTAAAGTATATGATCAAAATCCTTAACATCCTAGCATATTTCTTAAATTTTTCTTTTATCAGCAACATCTCGCTTGTGTTGTGATAATTTCATTTAACTAAATAACAAATATATGTTATCAGTACCTACCTTTGAGAGCCGGATTAAGTGTAAGAATAGCTTCCGTACCATCATATATACCAGCAATCATATATGAACCATTTCTCCATTGTAAAATTTCAATTAATCCAAGACGTTCGTTATTTTCAAACTGAACTGGTCCCTGCGTTTTGATAGTGGTGATAAGTTTGATAAGATAATGGTTGGTAATAAATTATTTACATTTTGATAATGATGATTGGTGATAAGTTTAATTTGAATTATTATCATTATTAAATCATTGAATCATTAAAATGTTATATACATGTTAAAGCTAAACAATTTTTAATTTTACAAATCAAAATAACATAAGCAATAATAAGTTGACATAAAACTTAAAAAGGAATTTATGATATGATAATGGGAAATAAAAATTATTTACATTTTGATAATGATGATTGGTGATAAGTTTGATTTGAATTATTATCATTATTAAATCATTGAATTATTAAAATGTTGTGTATAGTTAATGAATTTTTAATCATTTACAAATTAATATAACATAAGCAATAATAAGTTGATGCAAAAGTTAAAAAAGGGATTGAATTTACTGATATGATAGTGATATGTAATCAAAGAACAAAATGAACAGTGATCAATAACTATTATAAATTACTGATCAATATTCAATAATAACTGTAAATTTAAAGAAAACTTTCTTATCATTTTCTATACTTACAGTAACGCCAATAAACGAAGTACTGTGAACAGCTTCAAGTAATTCGGCACTAAGTTTAATCCAATCTACAGTATCATTCATATTTGCTATTGATAAGAATCTATCATGTTGATAATGAAGTTGTTGTACATGTTCAATAGCTAATGCAAGTGTCCAAAGGCCATCATATACGTATCCTTTGAAAACATTTATTGGTGATAATTCATGTTTAGCATCAAGTTTTGATCGAATTTCTGATACCGTCTAAATAATAAATTTTACTTATTTCATTGTTTTTAAACCAATAAAAATTCAAATTTTAATTCAAGTCTTGTCAAATTCAAATTTTAATTCAAAAGTTTTGTCAAATTCGAATTTTAATTAATTCAAAAGTGTCGTCAAATTCAAATTTTAATTCAAAAGTTTTGTCAAATTCGAATTTTAATTAATTCAAAAATTTTCTCAAATCCAAAAATATTTACAACATCAATTTATATTATTTATTATTTATTTAATTAAATAAATTTTAAATATTTAATTCAATATCGATATTAATTAAATAATCCAAAACAACTAACTTTATGGCAACAGTAAGTCGAGCAAGTCTCTGTGAATATGGTGAAAACTACGGCAAATGACCTTCGATTACCTGTGCAAGTTCATCTACTGTACAACTAATATTCGATGTATTACGCCACCAATCATCTGAATTATCAATTTTTTCCATGTTTAATATCAAATTTACAGTAATCGAAAAATTGTATTATATTGGATTGATGTTAAATATGATTTATTGATAATTTTATTGATAAGGATATTTTAGTTATTTGTTTATAATGTACTCAATGAAATATAAAATTAAAAGAAAATTTTCTATTGATGATACTTTTTGCAAGTATTTTATAATTCTCGAGAAAAAAATATTCGATTTTTTAGCAAGTATTTTATAATTCGAGAAAAAATATTCGATTTTTTGACAAGTATTTTAAATTCTCGAGAAAAAAATATTCGATTTTTTGGCAGCGTTTTATAATTCTTGAGAAAAAATATTCGATTTTTTGACAAGTATCTTATAATTCTTGAGAAAAAATATTCGATTTTTTGACAAGTATCTATAATTCTCGAGAAAAATATTCGATTTTTTGGCAAACATTTTATAATTCTCAGAGAAAAAATATTCGATTTTTTGGCAAGCGTTTTAATAATTCTTGAGAAAGCATAATCGACTTTTCGGCAGATATTTAATATTCTTGAAAAAACATATTCATTCTTCAGGCATATTCAAATATCATTATTGTACAGAATGAGAAGGAAATTTTTTGCTCGTTTAATTTTTGCCTATTTAATTAAATAAATTGACAATTATTTTGAAATTTACTATCCCAACTTTACTGAGTTATTTTCAACATTCTTTTCTTCCCTTACTCTCGACTATTGTTTTACTCTCGACTATTGCTTTGTTATGAAATTTCATAGATATAAGAAAATATCAAAGTATGCATGTTTTATCTTATCAATTAATGATTATTATTAGTTGTTGGAGAGATATATAACATGTATTTGAGATGTGTTAGCAGTTTTATGATAACACATATATAAATGGATAAAGTTAAATTTATATATCATGAATTATGTAGTGATATATCTGTCTTAACTTTAATCTAATCATGAATGGATTAAATATTTACTTTTATGATAACCAGGTAATATCCATGCATAATTTTCACCATAAATACCATTCTGATAAGCTTCACATAATATCCGCACAGCTAATGATTCCTCAAAATCACCGATAAGAATTCGAAACATCACGTTTCTGAAGATAAAAATATCAATGATATTAGCTATCACAATCAGTAGTTTTGCAAGATTTCTTATCCGAACTAATAGTTATTAAAAAGTTGCATGTAAATATCATTTTTTTTTTTTTTTTTTTTCTGATCATAAACTATTTTTAATATTTCAGCATTGTTAATTTGATATTTCAAAATTTTATCACTCATTGATTTCATATCATTGATTTCATATCATATCACTTATTGGTTTCATATCAATTTATGTAATTGAAAATTTTCCATCTCGAGAATGAGTGTAATTTATTTCTCGATTTTCATCTATTAAAATAGTTTATAGTAAATGTTAGATTAGCAAAAAAAAAAAAATATCAATCTTTGAACTGATAAATTAAACCTTTAATTCATTAAGTTCATAACCAATGTTTTGAATCTCATCATGTGTAATTCCAGCGGTATATATTACTCGGATACAAATCCATGCTCTAATCGTGTTGTCAATGATTCATGTGGCTTTAATGCAATTTTATCATTTAATAATTTTTTCCTCTACTGATAACACTAATTGGTAAATGAACCATATTGTCAATGATTTATGTGGTATAATTATTTCTCTACTGATAACACTAATTAATAAATGAACCATGTTCTCAATGATTTATATGATTTTGATGCAAGTTTTATCACATAATAATTATTTCCTACTGATAACACTAATTAGTAAAACGGATTTTATCAATGCATTTTTTAAATGAATGGATGTTCAAAATTGCTAAAGTGTATGAAAGAGAAGAAGAAGAGAGTTGAAAATTCTTTAACGATAAAAAAAAGTTGGAAAAAGTTTTTTTTTAAAAAAAAAAAAAAGTTTCCTTCGATATTCTTTAGCTAAGCTATTTGGCAAATGTTACTAGCAATTGTAAGATTTTTGATTTATGATTGCATTCAACAAACTTATCATCCATCCAATGATTTTCATATTTGTAACGATGATAAGAATAATCATATCAAGTGCAAAAATCATTTATCATTTATCATATTTCAACTTAATCATGATAAAATGTGATTTTTTTTTACTTACCAACGAGAAACGTGGATCATCACTTTGTTTCAATGTACCAACACGAGTCCAATTAAATTGAAAAATAAGATGGCATCGTGCTAAATTCGAACTCTGATATCCAGGTACCATACGAAAAAATGTTGGATACATCTAGAATTTCAGTATAATTATTAACAAAAAAAACCTTATCATTTGCTTATCATTATGCAATAATTATCATTTATATATTATTATGCAATAATTATCATTTGTATATCATTATGCAATAATTATGATTTGCATATTGTTATGCAATAATTATCATTTGCATATCATTATGCAGCAATTATATCATTGTATTATCAATTTCAAAAATTCGATTCTTCATTACTATAATAAATTCAATTTCGTATAATTAATCGTTTGAAAGATAAATTGATCGCTTATCTTCATACTTTTCATTTATTTTTGATACTAGTATTGTGTATATGTTCGTTATTTATTTTTTTTTGGAGAGGTATTTAAAATATGAATTTAAAATATGAAAAAATACGATATAATATTTAAATTTAAATTTCAAATTTGAAAATCCATTTCATTATTATTAATGCAAAAAGTGGATTAGTTTTTAAGTAAATTTTAAAAATCTAAAAAGGCTATTTTCTTGATTGAAATATTCTTATATGTTTGATAACTATTCCATAACTTTAACTATTAATATGAAATTTTTAATTGTAAATATTAAATTGGAAATATTATAATTTTAGAAAGAATTAATAAGCATTGTTATCTTTTCGAGAATAATATCCTTTCGAGAACAAGTTGTCTATTTGTATGAAATTTTTAATTGTAAGTGATTGAAATATTAAATTGGAAATATATAATTTTAAAAAGAATTAAAATCCAGGACCACCGTTATGGTGATATCCATTCGAGAATAACCTGATTTTTATCAGTAAAAATAAATTATCTGTTTAAATCACTGATCATAACAATCAAAATAGTTTTCATTAGTTGTAGTAGAAGTAAACGGTAAATAATTGCCAAGAGTCGAGAGTTATAATCAATCTATCATTTTGCAAATTCGAAATTTTACTCATAGTAATACTGTAAAAAAAGAAAATAATATGCTACACATACAATTCACTTATTTGTCGAATAAAATTTTTGAATTCGATTATTAAAAGAATCTTTGTAATTGCTCTTTTATTTAAGATTCGTTTTTTTTTTTCACCTTTGACCTTAATAGAATTTAATTTGAAATTTTGATAATAAACTAGGACTGAAAGTTTGATAGAAATTATTTGTATTTTTCGAAACAGGTTTGATAGAAAAAAAAATTTATTTCTATTTATCTGCTAGTTAATAATTCATGCATCGATAATTTAGCTAATTTAAATTACACAATGCTGCTATGTACTGATATTTTTTGAGAACGAGAAGGAATTATTCTCGACAAAGTTTACTGATGTTTTTTTAGAGAACGAGAAGGAATTATTCTCGACAATGTTTACTGATGCTTTTTTTAGAGAACGAGAAGGAATTATTCTCGACAAAGTTTACTGATGCTTTTTTTAGAGAACGAGAAGGAATTATTCTCGACAAAGTTTACTGATGCTTTTTTAGAGAACGAGAAGGAATTATTCTCGACAAAGTTTACTGATGTTTTTTAGAGAACGAGAAAGAATTATTCTCGACAAAGTTTAATTTTTATTTTTATTTATAATTAAGCATTTATAAAATAAAAATGAACCGCTTGAGCATCCGCTGATGCAAATTTTGCATGAATTTCAGCATACGATAAATGTAAAATATGCCAATATTTTGATGCCATAGCGACAACTTCGTTGACATTTGTGCATGCATCGCCAAAAAGTGCAAAAGGTCGTGGATTTGCATTCATTAATTCGAACAGCGCCTTCATACCAAATGCTGTCCTGCACTATAATTTCATAAAATTTTTTTTTTTTTTACTTTAAATATTATTTATGAGATTATTGAAAGATAAAGTTTCTTTCTAGTTTGAAATTATGAAGATGGATGCTATGGATAAAAATATTTTAGCATATCTCGAGAAGAATATCTCGAGAAACTTTCGGAATGTCAATGAATATTGGAAATTGTATCTATCGTAATTCTTCATTTTTTTAGTTTGAATTATGAAGATGGATGTTATGGCTAAAAATATTTCAGCATATTCGAGAAGGATATCTCGAGAAACTTTCGGAAATGTCAATGAATATTGGAAATTGTATCTATCGTAATTCTTCATTTTTTTAGTCTGAATTATGAAGATGGATGTTATGGCTAAAAATATTTCAGCATATCTCGAGAAGGATATCTCGAGAAACTTTCGGGAATGTCAATGAATATTGGAAATTGTATCTATCGTAATTCTTCATTTTTTTAATTTGAATTATGAAGATGGATGTTTTAAGGATATCTCGAGAAGGATATCACGAGAAATTTTCAAGGAATCTTAATGAATATTGGAAATTATATCTGATTAATTCCTGACTAATTCATAATTTTTTTATTTCAAATTTTAAAGATATCACAACAAAAAATATTGCTAATTCGTTATCAGACAGATAGCTGTTACAAATAAAAAGCGGAAGTATTGCAGAATATGTCGAGAAGCTTTCGGAAATTATATCTGTCTTAATTCTTAATTTTTTTAATTTGAAATTTCGAAAATTTTTGAAACCTTCAAAAAATGAATGATATCGCTACAAAATATTGTCAGTTGCCAATTCATCTTATCAGCTAAATAGATGTTGTTGTTAAAGAGACGAAAAAATATTTCAGAATATCTCGAGAAATTTTCAAGAAATTTTAATAAATATATTTTAGAATATCTCGAGAAATTTTCAAGAAATTTCAATAAATATTTGGAATTTGTATCGTCGAAATTCTTAATTATTTCTTTCAATTTAATGCATTTTTAATACACTAAAAATTTCTTCTCATCAATGTTAAAATATTCATATTCAAAAAAAAAAAAAAAAAAAACGAAAAGATCAAATCAAATTTTACATTGACAGCTAAAAATTGTTAGAGAAATAAATAAATAAATTGTATTTAATTTGAATAAATTTGATTGATTTTTTTAGTGATTTCACTAAAATTAAATATTTCAATTCTTTCTTCCTTAATTAATTTTTGAAATAAATGCAAATATTTTCGTTACGAATTTTTGACGGAAAATTTTGGAAAAATAAGAATTGTTTTGTTAACTAAACAACTGATTGCTGCAATTTATCATTACGTAATTGATGTCTAAAATTTCTAAAAATATTTTACCTTTAAATTTCTTAAAAAAAAAAAAAAAAAAAAAAAAAAAAAACTCTTTAAAGCAAATAGCTTATGTTGCAGAGATTTTATTTTATAAAATTTATGAAAAAGCAAATTTAAAAAAAAAAAAATGCTGAAATGAAAGGAAAATTTCAAAAAGTATTATCATTAAAATTTCATTAAAAGTTATAAATTAAGTTTTAAAAATTCTATTTCAAATATTTATCCCATAATGTAAAATTAAAATGATAATCAAATTTGAACATAGCATTGATAAAAGAAATTATCAGAATATCATTAAATTAATGAAGTTGATAAAAAAGAAAAAAAAAAAAATTTATTATCACGAAACCTCCGTATCCTTGAAATGTAATTTCAAATAATAGTTGCTTAGAATACAGGATTGATTATGAATATGTTCCAGAGCTATATTGATAGCAGGTTCTAGCACTTGTTTATATTGATAAGGTAGGAAGACGCCAATTGTTAATGGTATTTGATGTATTCGGGGTAATTTTGGCAGTTTTGGCCATAGCCAAGCCATATTGGCACAATTAGTAATAAATATATCAAATAATGCATAATTTCTAATATAAAGCAGTAGAATAAATAGTAAAATAGAGGCAAATTTTCAAAGTTTCATTATATTACAAGGCAGGCAGTAAAATGTTTGCAAATACAATAGGCCAAAATTAAATTAAAATAAAATTTAGACGACTGAATTTCATTGAGCTGAAAGTAAATTGAAATAAATTTGTAATTAAATTAAATTGAATTGAATCTAAATCACACAGTTTATTTTTAAATTTGAATTAAATTAAAATAAATTGGAATTAAATTAGCTTAGCTAAAACATAAATTGAATGGAAACAATTATTATGAAATGAAAGTAATTTAAAACTTAATTTGAATATATTTCGCATTGGTCTAATTTGAATTAAAACTAATCAATAATTTCAATTTTGATACTATCATTGATCTATGATTATCGATTCGTCTACTTCTCATAACTTCAAATTTTGATACTAACATTGATCTACGATGATAAGTTCGTCTATTTCTCATATACTTCAAATTTGATACTAACATTGATCTACGATGATAAGTTCGTCTATTGCTCATTGTTATCATAAATATTGGCATTGATGAAATCATACGTCAAGAAACGACTGATTGAAGAATTTTTAAAAAGCTGAAAGATAACAAGCGATTTTTTTTTTTATATATCAAAAGAAGCAATTTTAAATCTTCCTTCAAATTAAGATTATATTACATTCCAGGAAATAGCAAAAGTATCATTTTTTAATGGATGAATTAATTCGAAAAAAAAAATTGTCCTTTATCAAAAACTATAAATTTAATCAAGTTGTAAATAGCTTCAAAATGTAAATTTAATACTCGTTTAAGCCATACTAACAATCACATAGGCATTTTTCCATTGCTTCATATTGTTCCAAAACAATTTTCTTTTTTTTTTTTATTTTTAATCTTTTTAAAAATCTTATCAAATTGCTATTTTTGATAATCATATCAATATCAAAAATTCAAACTTATCTATAATTTTAAATTTCAATCATTTTTTTTTCGAATTAATTCATCCATTAAAAAATGATACTTTTGCTATTTCCTGGAATGTAATATAATCTTAATTTGAAGGAAGATTTAAAATTGCTTCTTTGATTATTTTGATAAAAAAAAAAATCGCTTGTTATCTTTCAGCTTTTTAAAAATTCTTCAATCAGTCGTTTCTTGACGTATGATTTCATCAATGCCAATATTTATGATAACAATGAGCAATAGACGAACTTATCATCGTAGATCAATGTTAGTATCAAAATTTGAAGTTATGAGAAATAGACGAACTTATCATCGTAGATCAATGTTAGTATCAAAATTTGAAGTTATGAGAAGTAGACGAATCGATAATCATAGATCAATGATAGTATCAAAATTGAAATTATTGATTAGTTTTAATTCAAATTAGACCAATGCGAAATATATTCAAATTAAGTTTTAAATTACTTTCATTTCATACATAATTGTTTCCATTCAATTTATGTTTTAGCTAAGCTAATTTAATTCCAATTTATTTTAATTTAATTCAAATTTAAAAATAAACTGTGTGATTTAGATTCAATTCAATTTAATTTAATTACAAATTTATTTCAATTTACTTTCAGCTCAATGAAATTCAGTCGTCTAAATTTTATTTTAATTTAATTTTGGCCTATTGTATTTGCAAACATTTTACTGCCTGCCTTGTAATATAATGAAACTTTGAAAATTTGCCTCTATTTTACTATTTATTCTACTGCTTTATATTAGAAATTATGCATTATTTGATATATTTATTACTAATTGTGCCAATATGGCTTGGCTATGGCCAAAACTGCCAAAAATTACCCCGAATACATCAAATACCATTAACAATTGGCGTCTTCCTACCTTATCAATATAAACAAGTGCTAGAACCTGCTATCAATATAGCTCTGGAACATATTCATAATCAATCCTGTATTCTAAGCAACTATTATTTGAAATTACATTTCAAGGATACGGAGGTTTCGTGATAATAAATTTTTTTTTTTTCTTTTTTATCAACTTCATTAATTTAATGATATTCTGATAATTTCTTTTATCAATGCTATGTTCAAATTTGATTATCATTTTAATTTTACATTATGGGATAAATATTTGAAATAGAATTTTTAAAACTTAATTTATAACTTTTAATGAAATTTTAATGATAATACTTTTTGAAATTTTCCTTTCATTTCAGCATTTTTTTTTTTTTAAATTTGCTTTTTCATAAATTTTATAAAATAAAATCTCTGCAACATAAGCTATTTGCTTTAAAGAGTTTTTTTTTTTTTTTTTTTTTTTTTTTTAAGAAATTTAAAGGTAAAATATTTTTAGAAATTTTAGACATCAATTACGTAATGATAAATTGCAGCAATCAGTTGTTTAGTTAACAAAACAATTCTTATTTTTCCAAAATTTTCCGTCAAAAATTCGTAACGAAAATATTTGCATTTATTTCAAAAATTAATTAAGGAAGAAAGAATTGAAATATTTAATTTTAGTGAAATCACTAAAAAATCAATCAAATTTATTCAAATTAAATACAATTTATTTATTTATTTCTCTAACAATTTTTAGCTGTCAATGTCAAAATTTGATTTGATCTTTTCGTTTTTTTTTTTTTTTTTTTTTTGAATATGAATATTTTAACATTGATGAGAAGAAATTTTTAGTGTATTAAAAATGCATTAAATTGAAAGAAATAATTAAGAATTTCGACGATACAAATTCCAAATATTTATTGAAATTTCTTGAAAATTTCTCGAGATATTCTAAAATATATTTATTAAAATTTCTTGAAAATTTCTCGAGATATTCTGAAATATTTTTTCGTCTCTTTAACAACAACATCTATTTAGCTGATAAGATGAATTGGCAACTGACAATATTTTGTAGCGATATCATTCATTTTTTGAAGGTTTCAAAAATTTTCGAAATTTCAAATTAAAAAAATTAAGAATTAAGACAGATATAATTTCCGAAAGCTTCTCGACATATTCTGCAATACTTCCGCTTTTTATTTGTAACAGCTATCTGTCTGATAACGAATTAGCAATATTTTTTGTTGTGATATCTTTAAAATTTGAAATAAAAAAATTATGAATTAGTCAGGAATTAATCAGATATAATTTCCAATATTCATTAAGATTCCTTGAAAATTTCTCGTGATATCCTTCTCGAGATATCCTTAAAACATCCATCTTCATAATTCAAATTAAAAAAATGAAGAATTACGATAGATACAATTTCCAATATTCATTGACATTCCCGAAAGTTTCTCGAGATATTCTCGAGATATGCTAAATATTTTTAGCCATAACATCCATCTTCATAATTCAGACTAAAAAAATGAAGAATTACGATAGATACAATTTCCAATATTCATTGACATTTCCGAAAGTTTCTCGAGATATCCTTCTCGAGATATGCTGAAATATTTTTAGCCATAACATCCATCTTCATAATTCAAACTAAAAAAATGAAGAATTACGATAGATACAATTTCCAATATTCATTGACATTCATTCCGAGATATTCTCTCGAGAATATGCTAAAATATTTTTATCCATAACATCCATCTTCATAATTTCAAACTAGAAAGAAACTTTATCTTTCAATAATCTCATAAATAATATTTAAAGTAAAAAAAAAAAAAAATTTTATGAAATTATAGTGCAGGACAGCATTTGGTATGAAGGCGCTGTTCGAATTAATGAATGCAAATCCACGACCTTTTGCACTTTTTGGCGATGCATGCACAAATGTCAACGAAGTTGTCGCTATGGCATCAAAATATTGGCATATTTTACATTTATCGTATGCTGAAATTCATGCAAAATTTGCATCAGCGGATGCTCAAGCGGTTCATTTTTATTTTATAAATGCTTAATTATAAATAAAAATAAAAATTAAACTTTGTCGAGAATAATTCTTTCTCGTTCTCTAAAAAACATCAGTAAACTTTGTCGAGAATAATTCCTTCTCGTTCTCTAAAAAAGCATCAGTAAACTTTGTCGAGAATAATTCCTTCTCGTTCTCTAAAAAAAGCATCAGTAAACTTTGTCGAGAATAATTCCTTCTCGTTCTCTAAAAAAAGCATCAGTAAACATTGTCGAGAATAATTCCTTCTCGTTCTCTAAAAAAACATCAGTAAACTTTGTCGAGAATAATTCCTTCTCGTTCTCAAAAAAATATCAGTACATAGCAGCATTGTGTAATTTAAATTAGCTAAATTATCGATGCATGAATTATTAACTAGCAGATAAATAGAAATAAATTTTTTTTTCTATCAAACCTGTTTCGAAAAATACAAATAATTTCTATCAAACTTTCAGTCCTAGTTTATTATCAAAATTTCAAATTAAATTCTATTAAGGTCAAAGGTGAAAAAAAAAAACGAATCTTAAATAAAAGAGCAATTACAAAGATTCTTTTAATAATCGAATTCAAAAATTTTATTCGACAAATAAGTGAATTGTATGTGTAGCATATTATTTTCTTTTTTTACAGTATTACTATGAGTAAAATTTCGAATTTGCAAAATGATAGATTGATTATAACTCTCGACTCTTGGCAATTATTTACCGTTTACTTCTACTACAACTAATGAAAACTATTTTGATTGTTATGATCAGTGATTTAAACAGATAATTTATTTTTACTGATAAAAATCAGGTTATTCTCGAATGGATATCACCATAACGGTGGTCCTGGATTTTAATTCTTTTTAAAATTATATATTTCCAATTTAATATTTCAATCACTTACAATTAAAAATTTCATACAAATAGACAACTTGTTCTCGAAAGGATATTATTCTCGAAAAGATAACAATGCTTATTGGATTTTAATTCTTTCTAAAATTATAATATTTCCAATTTAATATTTACAATTAAAAATTTCATATTAATAGTTAAAGTTATGGGAATAGTTATCAAACATATAAGAATATTTCAATCAAGAAAATAGCCTTTTTAGATTTTTAAAATTTACTTAAAAACTAATCCACTTTTTGCATTAATAATAATGAAATGGATTTTCAAATTTGAAATTTAAATTTAAATATTATATCGTATTTTTTCATATTTTAAATTCATATTTTAAATACCTCTCCCAAAAAAAAATAAATAACGAACATATACACAATACTAGTATCAAAAATAAATGAAAAGTATGAAGATAAGCGATCAATTTATCTTTCAAACGATTAATTATACGAAATTGAATTTATTATAGTAATGAAGAATCGAATTTTTGAAATTGATAATACAATGATATAATTGCTGCATAATGATATGCAAATGATAATTATTGCATAACAATATGCAAATCATAATTATTGCATAATGATATACAAATGATAATTATTGCATAATAATATATAAATGATAATTATTGCATAATGATAAGCAAATGATAAGGTTTTTTTTGTTAATAATTATACTGAAATTCTAGATGTATCCAACATTTTTTCGTATGGTACCTGGATATCAGAGTTCGAATTTAGCACGATGCCATCTTATTTTTCAATTTAATTGGACTCGTGTTGGTACATTGAAACAAAGTGATGATCCACGTTTCTCGTTGGTAAGTAAAAAAAAATCACATTTTATCATGATTAAGTTGAAATATGATAAATGATAAATGATTTTTGCACTTGATATGATTATTCTTATCATCGTTACAAATATGAAAATCATTGGATGGATGATAAGTTTGTTGAATGCAATCATAAATCAAAATCTTACAATTGCTAGTAACATTTGCCAAATAGCTTAGCTAAAGAATATCGAAGGAAACTTTTTTTTTTTTTAAAAAAAACTTTTTCCAACTTTTTTTTATCGTTAAAGAATTTTCAACTCTCTTCTTCTTCTCTTTCATACACTTTAGCAATTTTGAACATCCATTCATTTAAAAAATGCATTGATAAAATCCGTTTTACTAATTAGTGTTATCAGTAGGGAAATAATTATTATGTGATAAAACTTGCATCAAAATCATATAAATCATTGAGAACATGGTTCATTTATTAATTAGTGTTATCAGTAGAGAAATAATTATTACCACATAAATCATTGACAACATGGTTCATTTACCAATTAGTGTTATCAGTAGAGGAAAAATTATTAAATGATAAAATTGCATTAAAGCCACATGAATCATTGACAACACGATTAGAGCATGGATTTGGTATCCGAGTAATATATACCGCTGGAATTACACATTGATGCAAAACAAAACATTGGTTATGAACTTAATGAATTAAAGGTTTTAATTTATCAGTTCAAAGATTGATATTTTTTTTTTTTTGCTAATCTAACATTTACTATAAACTATTTTAATAGATGAAAATCGAGAAATAAATTACACTCATTCTCGAGATGGAAAATTTTCAATTACATAAATTGATATGAAACCAATAAGTGATATGATATGAAATCAATGATATGAAATCAATGAGTGATAAAATTTTGAAATATCAAATTAACAATGCTGAAATATTAAAAATAGTTTATGATCAGACAAAAAAAAAAAAAAAAAATGATATTTACATGCAACTTTTTAATAACTATTAGTTCGGATAAGAAATCTTGCAAAACTACTGATTGTGATAGCTAATATCATTGATATTTTT
>SNRZ01000434.1:0-22633 GCA_008729115.1 Dirofilaria repens | reverse complement strand
TCCGTCATATTATTTGTGATTAGTTCATTTTTATTTGGAAGAGTGACAAATTTCAACTTTCGATTTCGTTAGCTTTCGTATATTTAGCTCAGGTAGAAAAAAGTTATATCATTTAAGGTCTATTGACCATTTTTTTTTCAATTATATCTTTAATTAGTAAAATATACCCTATGATAATTATATGCCAACATTAAGCAATTTCTTGATGTTATACAAATTATAATTGTTCGATTTAAGATAATGAAAAATTTAATTGATGTTAATACATATAACATTTAGTTTGCAAAACTATTACCGAAATGGAAGAAACCGACAAATCGAAAATATTACCCAAACCTGTTGGTTATGAGTTGAAACGAAGAAGATCTGCTGTCATGAAACGTTCATCTTTATTGCCTTGCGCAAGTTCTTCATCAGGTTAGGCTTAATTTATTCGTCTAGATTTTTCTTAGATGAAGTATTGCTTATTAAACTTAAATTTAAATTTAATTAATTTACAGAAATTTCTTTCGATGAAGATTTAAATGGCTTTGAATGGCAAAATTGTGAAACGAAGAAAGAAATAGGTAAAATTAATATTCTATTAGATATTGTTAGTCATGATTTGAAAGACAATGCTGTTGCAAGTGTATTTTATCAGATTCACACGAATTCTTCATATTGCTATGCCTGTTATATAATTTTTTATACCTCTTTGTTTACAAGCCTTTACTTAATTGTAATATCGCTTATGATTGATTAAATTTGCAGAAACTTGTTCTACAAATGCTGAAGGATCATTAACAGCAGAAGAACAATCAACTGAACCAGAAATTTCAAATGTAAATAGGAATGGATACTGTACTTCAAGGACAACTTATGATAATAATACATCGACTGTACAGGTTTATTCTCGTTTATTTTCTAGTTATTGCATTCTCGTGCATTAATAGAATTCTCGGCTATATTACATATTTTCTATTGTCGAAAAAATTGCATATAAAAAAACTATACTATTTTAATTTTTTGTATGAACATATCGTATATTTTATAGACAAGTGTCACATCAACAATGACAAATATAGCAAATAGTTTACAACAAATTCGAATTAATCAAATGAATGGATACAATATGATGATATCGACTTATTATAATTCACTAGTATATCCTTCAATTCATTCTTAATCATTATTATGAATATTTAAAGATTTAATTTTGAAAATAAAATTATGTAAGTATATAAGATAATAAAAAATATTGATTTTATTATTTTTCTTTAAAAAAGTTATCTGATTCAGGGTGACATCGATAGTTTAATTTTATTACAGCGATATCTATTCATTGCACCTGAACAATCAGGCATCGCAATGGTATATGTTCCACAATCAATTCTTCATTCATCTATAACGGCATGCAGATCATTTTCGCAAATGCATCAGATTCATGCATAGGTAAAAATTTTTTTCTCTTACCTATGATAATAATCTCGCACTGATAATAAATTTAATGTTTATTTGATAAAAATATTCTGATCCTACTGGAACTAAATTACCGTGCCATTATATTACGAAATATGCTAAGGATTCTTTTCTTTTTTTTTACTAAAAATACATTTTTTACTATAAATATTAAGACTTTTATTTTATATCAAATGAACCATAGTAAGCTAATATTTCATACAGCGTTGAAATTATTTATTTATTTATACTTTCTTTCTTCCATTGAAATTGTTAAAAATATGAGAAATTTTTAATAATTTCAGAAATTTGGATCCCATTTTTAATATTTCAGTCAAATATGGTCGACAAATCGGCTGCTGTGTAGTAAGAATAAGTATCGAATTTAAATTTCTTTTCATTACAGAAGTTGCTGAACAGCAGTAGCAATTACAGTAATTGATTTATTATTGTTTAATTTTTATTGATTTATTATTGTTTAATTTTTATTGGTTTATTATTGTTTAATTTTTATTACTTTTCTTCGCTGTTCCTAATCTCTCTTTCTTATATTATTTGTCGTTTTTAAATTAGTTTCTTATCGTTTATTGCTTGATTGAAATATATTCCCATATAAAGGAAATTTATACTGTACCTTCATATGATTATTGAAAATGGAAGAAAGTATAAATGAACAATTCAATACAATTGTTCTTGATAGATGACGACTATTTGATCTTATACAATTAGTAGAATATTGTTTGAGTTATTGATACATGTTACTTTATCGTTTGTTTTTCGATTAGGAATGTCTCTTATATATTAAAACGATCATATTATATTTACAACTTCACTATTTTCACTTATGGAGTAATTAAACCATTAATACAAGAAGTTATTTTAACATAACAAAAAAAACTCAATGATTTAAATTTCAATAAAACGAATTATAACGGCGACAATATGAAGAAAAATTTTCAATATCACCCTTGATATTATTCCCCAACAAAATTCGTCAGCACCTATATCGATAATGATTTGAATGATTAGCACTTTTATATTTTGTAGGTGGAGGATCAGATGCAGTTGATTATAGGAAATAGAGCCTTTGTTAGTTTGTGGGAAATGCAGCTGATAGACAAAGGATGACACTTTTAGCTTACATCTTATATTATACAGTATACATACGCATGCACAAACAATATATACCCATTCATATGATATCCCACAAATGAATTATTGAATTCTCTTGGAGATTTCAGTGACATTCACAGCTTCTTTTATCAAGAAATCCTTTCGCAGTTTATTCGTGACAGATATATCTAAACATAAATGCGCAAATGAAAATCACATTTACAATATTTTATTGCTCGAATATTAGTTTACCTTTCAAAATATTCATTTGCTTCTATTTAAACAAATTTCATTATTATTTGCTGCGTATTTATTATTTTTACTCACTTATTTTTCTATTAATATTAAGTCAGAATATTTGTTGAAAGATATATATCAGAATATTTGTTGAAGCATTTCAATGTTGCTGATTGAGGTAACTATTGCTTGGACTTTTATCGATTACTTTAATCAGTAAAAAATTTTAATTTTAGATTAGAATGATTAGATTGGTGATTAGTTTTAAAATGAAAATCTAAACATGTTTTTCTTCGTTTAGTTTTGTTCACGTCAGTTACTCTGGATTTTCTGGTAATCCAAATAAATTACCAAAAATTTTATCAATAAATTGGTTTTCGAGCAAGTTTGAATCGTTTATTCTACGGACCATATTAATTTGAAGTGAAGATCAGTATCTTTCCATTTCAATATTCATCTCATACATTTTTCTAAGGTTTGTTCTCCACAAAAAACTAGAAATACATTATCTTTTGACATAAAAACGAGTATTTAAGCAACAGTGATTTCATTATAGTAAAGTGATGAAAAGAGGTAGAATAAATCAATTTTTATAAAATTTAGTTGAAAATATCGAATTATTAGCGTATAATTATAATGGATTTTTCATGTTCTATTTTTCTTTACTATATTCTTTCTTCTTTTCGCCACCTTATTGGAGAATTTAACGAAAAACAAATAATAATGTAAGTATATATCAACCGATCAGAAATCGTCATCCATCATTCGGTGCAGTTAATTATATTGAATCGTTAATTTATAATTTCTTCCATTTTCAACAACAAATGAAGAATACAGCATGAATTTCTTTTATATGAGAACATATTCCAATAAAACAATAAACGATAAAGAACTATTTTAAAAACAACAAACAATATAAGAAAAAGAGATTTGAAAAAGAGAGGAAAAGTTACAAAAATTAAACTATAATAAATCAATTACGTGATTGTTACTGCTGCTTTGTTGAGTTTTAATTTCCATTCCATTGCATGTTTTAATCCAATTGCTAATTTTAATTATTCGCTGCTATTGTGATAGGTATTGCAATACTTGACGTAGTCTGTAAGACTTACCTGTGCAACATATACTATGCATTGCATATATGTATATGTATAGAGATATGTTGATACTCAGAAAATAATGTAGCACCATTTCTCAGTAATTGTATGAATATGGCCTTATTGATAGGATGTGTTTTGGAAAATGGACTAGATTTAAACTACCTACATTGAGTCGGCTTCTTAACTTCCGATAGTGATCATTTTCGTTATAGTACAGATTCCATGTATTCACTTGTGCTTCATTTATTCTTTCTAATAGTGCTTGTGTAATCTGAATTCTACTGTAAGATCTGATAATTTTAGTTCATTCCACTCTTTCGATAGTTCATGTGAATTTTAACCATGTGAATTTTCTTTTCGATGTGAAGTTTATAAATTTTAGTTCTCATGCAGTTGTTGTCCATAGTTTTGACCACTCACTAAGCAGTCGTTCTCCATAGTCTTGACCAGTTGAAGAACGTTCTTTTTTGGATTCTAAACAAGACCAGGAATTTTCGTATCTCATCTGCTCAATCGTTTCTGAAAATGCTTTTATTCGCGTCGTTTGAGAGAAATTCATTAATGTAACGCTATCATCAACTCGTCTCTTATTGCTTGTAGTTTTTTCGAACTTTCAAAAATTCCAGATTTTTTTCTCCTCGAATTATTCGCTTATTAGATACAAAATAGCAATATTAGTAAATAGCAAAATTTTTAACTATTCTACCTATTGACTACTAATTTCCTATTAAGAAAATGATGTATTTTTGATGATAAATGATAAATTATATCATTATTGATTGATTTCTTAACGAAACGATTATTCTTCTATTTTCTCCGAAAACATAACATATTTTTTGATTTGGAAAACATTATGTTAATTGAAGATTCTTTAGAGGTAGCTTTCATTTCCTGATAATTTTTGAGCGCTTCTTAGGTCCTTTGTTGGCAAAATAATGTTTTCGGCACAAAGATTCTTTTTTACCTCTAATGCGAGTTTGCTTCCATAATTCGCTAGATGATAGTTGAAGGTAACTAATAATAGAAAGGATGCATTTACCACACCACGAAGTATTAACTCCAAGTTAAAAAAAAATCCAAGTGGGAACCCTTTGAAAACGATAGCATATCAGATTTTTCTTGGTCATTTCTCCTCGAATATCTTTCAACCATAAAAATCGAGTAAAGTTTCTCTCGGATGGAAATAGTTCCAATTGCAAAAATGCTTTTTCAATATCATCTACTGTTACATTTTTCATCATTCTAAAACGAATCAAAATTCCTGCCAAGTCGGGTACTGTAGTGGTGCCGCTATTCAGGACATCGTTCAAACTTTTTGTATATTTAAATGAATCGAGGCATCATAAATCATTCGTAAATTTTTTGTTGATTTACTTGGCCCTAATATTTCATGGTTAGTAAATAGTGTGTAATGCCTACCTGATTCATTTCCGGCTTCATTTTTTCGATAATATTGAATTGCATTTATTCCTTGATTATTTCGTTATAACGACTGAGTAATGGTTTATTGCCTTGGAGTCGCTTTATTAATATCTTTAATCGTCTAGGACAAAAACTATAGTTATCTACGCTGATCTTTTTTAAGTCTTTCTACAGCCAGCCAATTTGATATCTTTCATTCTCCTTGGTGATGCTTTGTTTGAACTGTTCTAGAGCCCTCTTGTCATCCAGAGCATTCAGTTGTTCCTAGACACTTTTAATTTTCCAGAATTGATTTCTTGATTTATTGTAGCAGTGTGGTTACTAAAGTTCAAAATATCCATTTGAATCGGTTCTATCTACTTCAAATAAGTCATCGGTATCAACACCTGTTGAGATAAAAACTATATGAAGCGATTAAGGAAGAAAAAAATTGACCTTTCTAATTCTAAATTATATTCTGAAACATTAATATTTTAATTTACTCTATTTAAAAAGAATATTAAAAACTCTATATTAATTTATGCAAATAAGTTTCTTCTTCAATATCAATTTTAAAATTTCTACTCATCTACTTTATTTATTAATCAAAGAAAACGAAAAAATAATTGAATTGAATTTTGAATTAACTAAAAATTGTTGTAAATTTTAAAATATTACTATCAGAAATTGAAATCTAAATATTAATTCAAAAATAGAAAAAAATTAAGAAATAATAGCATAAAAAAATGAACCTCGATCATCATCATACAATTTCACTTCAACATTAGCTGCAGGTTTGCCGTTACACATGAGAAAGCCTTTAACTCCCGCACTTTGCGTTCCATGGCTAATACTCGCTGCTGCTGCGGAAGTTATGAGAATTGATAAGCAGACTAGTAATTCTTTCATTTTTATCTAATAGATTAAGAAGATAATTTCTCTAAAACCTAAATTTTAATCCATAAACGATTCAAAGTTGATAAGTGTTTATGCTAGTAAAAAATATGAATGAACTGAATTAAAATTTTAATTAAACTAATCCGTTCTAGTGAATAAAATCGAAACTACAAAATAAATTTAATTTGAATTTATAATGTGATTGATATGAAAACTGATAAAATAATGCAAAGTATATAAATACAGTCTGAAAACTTTTTTCGAGAGAAAACAAGAATTTTTGATTCAAATTGATTTTACTGTATCTTTCAACAATTTTATTGTTTAATGCAAAAAATTGTCTGAAAATCTGATCCACTAATTGGTAAAAGTTTTTAATAAAGTATTAACAATTTTTCCAGGAAAACAAATCAGTCGATAAATTTAGTAACAATTAAAAGGTAAAAAGTGACAGTAATGAGAAATAACTAGACATATACGAAAATATTGTATAAGTTGGAAACTACGAAATTATGAAATTTTTTTTTAAAATAGACTATTGAAATTTTTTAAAATTTAAAATAGAAATGATGTTTCACTATTTTGAATGAATATTCTGTTGGTCTAAGATTAAATCTCACTTTTCTATGCACTTATTTCACCCATATTTCACAAATTCTTTTTTTCTGACAGTCAATTGCTTCGATACAGTGTTCTTATTGATTCGAAAAATGGATGGGAATTTATTAAAACACTCATTATAAGTAATTTTTATCCTTGATTTTCATAAAGAAGTTTTCATAAAATTTTGTATCAAATTTCGAACTTCTAAATTAAATAGTAAAGACATAGAATTATTTTGAACATTACCAATTTTTTTCAGTGATTTTAGATTTAATAAAAATACTTGAAAAAATTAATTAACAATGAAGCTATGCTTTATAAAAAAAAGTGGTAATATTAATTGACTTATAATATTAATCGATAAATAAAATTAAAACTGAAAGATTGTAATACTAATAAAGATAAAAATGCATTTCTTCGATATTCAGCGCTAATCTTCGTATCTCTTTTGATGCTAACGTGTTTCCTTAGCTGACATGCTTTTTAAAAACGCTTCAAAAATTGATGATCACATTTTATTCTGAAAAACTACTTCAAAATTTATTATATAAACTGATGAATTTTCCTTTCCTCCCATCTCATCCAATTCATCAGAATTATTTTCAAGACTTCCTGAAATTATCTACTTTATCATTTCATCGATAGCAACATTAACTTCTATTCATGAAAATTTGTTTCTATTTTTTGTCTATTTTCTTTAATAGCTGTTCATAACATTTGAATCCAATTAAATCAATAAATTTTGAATATATTATTTCTGAATGAAAACATCTATAAATTTCCAAAAACTTCATTCGAAGTTACCGAAGAAAATATGACAAATTCAACAAATTTATACATATTACTGGGCGGTGTGGAACATTTCGGAAGAATAAATTAAATTTATTATGAAATAACACATAGTCAACCATTCAATAACTTAACAGAAATATATTCGTTTGATATAAAACTTAATATGTAATATATTATCAAATAATACAATATACAAGCGCATTAAGTTTTAATTAATGGAAAGATAATAAGAGTAATACAAAATAAATGAAGTGAAAAGAAGGATGTTATATTAGAAGCCACAAAATTTCTGTTAAAAAAATTACAAATGAACGTTAAATTTTCTTTTTCTAATATTTGAAAAAATATTTTCAGCTTAACGAGTTTTTTATATTCCATTATCTCCATATCCAAGAGAGAGATTCTCCTGTTTATTCCTTTTCTTTTCATATCGCATATTCTTTGCTTGGCTGAAATTCCTTTTAAAGAATTGACATTGATTTCATAGTAGAGAAAAAGGATTTGATTTGAAGTTAGCATGAATTTATTTAAATAGATAAATATATAAAAATTTAATATTCAATCCTATTGAGACATCTTCTTTTTTATTAACATTCGAATACTCAATGTTCAACGCAAGCATTTTTCATAAATAGTACATACTAAAAGAATCCATTAATCTACTAAAAAAATTCATGATATGGCGTAGAAATTATAAACTTGTTTCATACCTTGAAGCGTTAAATTTGATTCAAAAACTTATTAATTCAATAAAATAAAGCATATATTCGAGATATTCATTTCATCGATGATTTAAAAACTCATGCTGAATAAGCATTTTTTTGAAAATTTTAACTTTTATAAAAAAATATGTTGACAAGTATATAAAATGAATTATTTGAAATATCACGGAATATAAAACTTTTTGTCAATTAGATTACAGCCGTGAATTTGGATCATTCTCGAATTCGCAAAATTATAAATTATTATTTTTTTTATTTCTGTATTGTAAGAATAATCATTAGAAATAGAAATATTCGAAACAAATATATCTGAAAAAAATAATTGAAATAATTTAAAACATTCAAGGTTTTTATATGTTGATGAATAAGTCTCAACATCTTTCCACTTTCCATCTTTCCACTGAAACTTTCCATTTTTAACAGTAGTGATACGCACATTAAATAATAAGCATTTATCAACACTAATTAATTTTAAGGAATAAAATCCAGAAACAATGATTAGAAATAATCAAATAGAATATCGAAGAGCTAAACTTATTGCAAACGAATTGTTTTTTTTTTTCAATCAAATCTTTTAAAACTTTCTCAAAAACCATAAAAAATTCATTTAGCATTAAAAAATAATAGCATATCATAATTATGTCTTCTTTCAAACTTTCATACGCATTTTGGAATGACTATATAGCGATTAATTACTATTCTTATTAGTAGTTCTTTATCAGCACAGTTCGTCGAGTAGTTCTTTATCAGTACGGTATCAATTTCTTCACTATCATATCCAGACATGTCTTTTGCGCCATAAAAATCCTTTTATATAAATTATCATTTAGCAATTAGCATGGTATCAATAATTTTTTATTTTTTCAGATTTCTGAAATTGCATTTGTATATATAAATTAACTCCTAATTTTAAACCATAACAGATTATAAATATCATGCAGAAAGATCAATCCCGATGTTATATCATCGAACAGCAGATTCGATTATTTTAATATTCTGCTAAATTATTTTAAGAATCTTTAATTCTAAAGTTTCGTTGGTCAATCTTCAAAAAATAATACCATTTTGTTTTTCCATTGAATCTCTTTCCATTATTCCCAAGAATTTTTAAAGGAAGAGATTTTTTATGATAACATATTTTTAAATGCCTAAATAATAAAGCACATGCTGTCAACCACGACGAATTCTTTTGTTATACAATGGATTATTACGTTATTTGAAATGATCGAAATTAGTGAATACAATGTTTTACTTACTGACTTCAATACTGTTAAAATTGTAAGACAAATCAAACATTACCAGTTATCTATGTCATTTAAATTATATATTAATTTTCTCGATCTATGAAGAAATTAGGTAGTAGATGAGATTAATTTAAGTAAATATGATGTTTTTAATTAAAGCAATGTTTAAAATAAAGATTTCCAACGCTCATAAACAAAAAATATGTCGCTTTTATGAATAAAATTTCCAAATAATCGACTTATTTGGAAGAAGACCAAATGTTTTCGCAAAAAGTAGGCTTTGAATAGAAAAAGCTATAAATAAACGCTTATAATTTTAGAATGATTTTCGACAAATAAATTAGGTCAGACATTAACTTTCTATAAATTTCAATCCTAACAATTTTGCTTTTTTATCGACAATTATTCATTAACAAAAATCATTTGATTAATTCTATTCTACGTTTCACACAAAAAAAATTTGAATAATAATAGTAAATTCCGTTGTCAACTGTATTGAAACTACAGAGGCAATCATTGATTTTCGATTCTATGAAAAAGTTTTCATTACCTCACAAAAGATATATAGTATTAAACATTATTAAGCCTTTCAAACTCGCTTTTTTCTATGAATGGTTTTTTATCGCTAAATTTAGGATGAAAAAAAACTTGCGTAATTATGCAAAAAGATTAAGAGCACCGTAATTTATTTGACCATAGATCGCATATTCATAGAAATATTTAAAGTCAGTCTCCAAATAGTTCTCCCAATCAGTACAGCGTTTATTACTTACTACGATTCACTTTTCTTTGATTTATATGTTTTGAAAAGTATTTTCTAAAATATCTTTCAGAATTACACGATAGAATCCGTTTACCATTCATTGTGGAAGTTGCTTGAGAATCAATATGCTGTTGCCTTATTACATTCTAGCAACTACATTGCCATTGTGCATCACACAAGTAACAGTAAGTGAACAAATTATCGCTTTAACTATGAAAATTAAATATTTTTGAATTTTCCGTTTTGGTTTTTATTTTTATCACTTTTTCTCGCCACTTTCAATATTTTGCATTTGACTTTAATTTCCGAACAGTTTCGCAGAAATCGGATCGTCGATTTTTTCTGCTTTCTCCATATTATATTTTCTTTTAAATCATCATAGAAAATAGTTTAGATCGAGAATTACATTAAAGTAAATTATTTATATGTCCGTATCATATTGTATTTTGGATTAATCGCAATGAAACAATAAAATTATATTCTTTTCAAAATATTATTTTAATTCTCCGAAAACTCTTAAAGAGTAACCAATATCGAATGATTATGAAGTGATACTGTTTAAAGATTCCATAACATATGTACTGATATCATAGAAATCCTCTCCTTGTTGAGGCTGCTAAAAAGTGTAAGAAAAAAATCAGCGAATACTTAAATTATGAAATGAATCATTTCGAATAATTTCAGGTGTCAACCGAAAGCAATTCATCAATACAGGCGAGAAAAACTGGTCAATTGGATATCAGTGAATATAATCGATCATACACAAGTGAGAAACTGTTCAAGTGCAAGATATGCGGTAAAGGATTCACTCGGTCCAGCGACCTGAATGTGCATAATCGAATACATACAGGCGAGAAACCATTCAAATGCGATGTATGCGGTAAAAATTCAGTCAGTATGGTAGTTTGACTCTGCATAATCGAGTACGTACAGGCGAGAAATTGTTCAAATGCGATGTATGCGGTAAACAATTCAATCAGTATGGTGCTCTGACGAGACATAATCGAATGCACACAGGCGAGAAACCGTTCAAATGCGATGTATGCGGTGCAAAATTCTCTCGAAAAGATAGTCTTCAGAGACATAAAAAGAAACAGAAACACGATGATTCAATTCAGATACCTCACTGGGCGACAACAATACCAACAAACGACATCTTCAATACATCAATATTAATAGAGAAATTAATTTTATATGCAAAACTATAAGCCTTTTGCATTTTATGTTTTTTCGATTATTATTTGATTGAATGCTAAAAATAATTAATAAAAATTGAACATAAAATTATTAATTTATAAAGATTAAGTTTCATATCGCATTCATTTCATCACTTAAATTTTCATGCATAGTCCTTAATATTTCATTTTTTAAGCACATTTACATATGTTCATTATAGTTTACATCTATAATTCGAAAACATTGTTGAGATATCTGCAAGTTTTGTTTCATTCCAATTTTTTTTGTTATATTTATTACTGCATAAATATGAAAGAAATGGATACACATTCATTTTTCTGTTTTACGAAAATATTCTGAACAATAGCATTAAATTTAAAGCAGCTTAAAATTATCGAACATAACTTTTTCGTTGTTGAGCTGATATCAAACGCTGAAAATTTAAGAACAAATTAAATCAAACGTTGAAAATCCATGCACATCATTATTGCACATGCTATTATTATTGATGATATAGCAATAATGATATCGCTATTCAAAAAATTTGCTAGAAAATTTGTGACATACAGGATGTAAGTAGCATAAACTATGGAAAGATGATATAGACCTTCGTAACTATAGTAGGAGATTAAAAACATAATTTAAGCTAGACATCAATTTTATATGCACCATTAAAATCTGTTATTTTCACTTCTGGTTTACGTACATTTCGTATTTTTAATTCTAACAAAACATAAAGTCCATCTTCTAAAAAGTTCAAAGACTTATTTACTTCTTCTTGCATTTTCTCAAAGAATTTCAATTTTTATGACAAATGAAACTATCTCCAACACATCAATATTAATAGTCAAAATTTTTATATGCAAAACTATAAGCATTTTGCATTTTATGTTTTTTTGATTATTACTTGATTGATTATTAAAAATAATTAATAAAAATTGAACATAAAATCATTAGTTTCAATTCATATTGCATTCATTTATATCAAATAATCATAAGAGCAAATTCAGAATTTCACCATATTATAGATTGCGTTCCAAATGTATTAAAAATTCGATTTTTTATCATATTTGAAAAGATTATCAAATCGAATCGAAGAAAATATGAAAAAAGTGATAGAATGTCAAGATTGAAAATCGAAATTCATACTCGTTTTGATACCGATATTGAGTATTTGATTATTTCATTTTTACAAAATAGTTTTTTAAAATTGGAATGGCAGAGATTCGATCCGGTGATTGAATATTTAAGGAAATAAAAATCAAATCTTCGAGGTTCTGCAATTATTCATTATAAAATTAAATTTTGACAACATCCAATTTTTTTTTCTAGAATATTGAATCCACTATTATTCGTTCCTCCTAAAATTGCTTAATATTGGAAAAAAATTGAGAAAAAAAAAATTATAAGTTCTCGAAACAATTTTTTGATTCATAGAGTGAACAATCATCATTCCCACCCAATATTGATTAATTATTTCAATTAACAAAAATAATTTACATAGAGAATTTGAGATTTATGTTCCAATTAATATAAATCATGCAAGCTCAATGCTTGTAATTCAGAATTCAATCAAAATCATAATTTGCCGAGACATACAGAGAAACACGAAGATTCAGCTAAAACACCGCAATGCATGGCAACTATATCTGCAGATGACATAATCAGTACAACTTTATTAATAGAGAAAATAATATTATATGCGAAACTATAAGCATTTGGATTTTATGTTTTTTTGATTATTACTTGATTGATCCTTGATGTTTTTTGTACTTGAGGCTACTGAGAAGTCATCATAATATAAATTCAAAGTAATGATAGCTTCTTTACCACTATTAAGAGCAATCCGATTTTTGATTTCAAAATGTTGTATTTCTTCTGGAAGTAAATTTCGATCTGATCGCGTTAGATCGATTTCCTTGGCATCATGGGGAGTTTTAAAATTTCTCAGTGGTGGTTGAACTAGAGAAGTTGACATCGACCTCATCGGGACCAAAAAAATCTTTGTTGGAAAGTATTGTTTAGGATTTGAAATGGGTGAAATCGTTTTTATAATCATTGTTTGAGTCTGTATTGCCGATGTGAAATAAATTATTGAACAAAGATTAAAATATTCAATGCGTGATTTAACTGAAACAAAAAACTCTGGACATAAGATAGATATCGATAAGCGATAGTAATTTTACAATTCCTTTGGAGATGGTTAATTGGAAAGGAAATTATTTGATTTTCAATCTTACAATGCATAATGAGTTGAAAGATGTGAAAAATAACTGTCAGACAATTTTAGGAACAATGAAAACAAACGATTATTTACCATATAAATAGCTACTCTTTAAGGAACTGAATTATTCTTATATGCAAGATAATAAATCAGATAATAGTTTATTGAAAAATTCTTTGTCCTAACATTTTATATTGCAAGTAAAATTCTTCTGCAAGAAATAAACCACACATAGAATTAAAAGGGATTAGATACTTTTTTTAAAACAATCGTCATATAGCTTTTTAGCTAGCCTTGAAGTAAAGCGAACGTTATCCTTAAACAATACATTATCTTCGACGTCCATTAAGTCAAAGGGTAACCTAACCCCCTTAACCTGTCGAGTATAAAAGGTGCTTTCTATCGACTCAAACATCAAAAAAGCTTCACGTTTAAATCCATTCAGTAGATCCTTCTGCCCCACAGCACGTAAATTTATGCTTTGTCTTAAGCTTTCTAAAATTGAAAGGTGTTCTCTCCATAAATGATCAAATGTCATGACCATCACCTACTTTATTACCTTATTCCATAAATGTGTGATGTGCTTGCTATTAAAATGCTCTTCTTTTTCAGCAAAAAATTCTGTATCTTATCATTTATATAATCCAATGCTTCCTGTTTATTCAAAAATTCGGATTTCCGAATATTTGGTTTTGAATAGAAAAAATTATAAATGAAAGTTTTTATTTTGCGCAGAGCAATATAGTTTTGCAAATGAATAAAAAAAAGTTAGACTTTACATCTGAAATATTCAACTTTCTACAGATTTTAATCAACAGTTAGCTTTTTCGGTGAAATATTTTTTTAACAAAAATCATTTGATTAATTTTATTCTTTCATTAATATCAATTCAAGATACTTAAAATAAATACTGAATTCATAATATCTAGTCATGACATTAAAATAAGTAAAATAAGTAATTTTTCCTGCATTAAAGAATAACAAATAATAAATCACCAGAAAAGAACTCAAACTGGAATAGCAGAATTATTTCCGAATCAAAATTCAGAAAAGGGAAGGATAGTTAATGATAATTAACCATTTTTGTTTTCAATTCATTCTATAGGTTTCATACCTGATGAATAATGAAGCTGAATAATAAAGGAACAGACATAGGAAGAATAAAAAATAAAGTCTTTTAAAAATAATCAAACTGTGATGAAATGATTGGAAATCAAGAATACGGATTGAGAAAAACGAATCATGATACACAGAGGTAGCAAATAAAACGAAAAAAAGTAGAATTCCATCCACCATCAAAAACATATTGTTGATTTGTTATAAATTAATGGTTTAATGAACAAGGCAGATTGTCGACGATTTTCTTTCTGATCGTGACAAAACTTGACGTGGGTGATTTTTCTTTCAGTCCCCACAGATTTCTTCAATTTCTTGTTTTTCGTATTTAGAGGAAAACCTCAAACTTGGGTAATTAAACCCTGGTACGGTTGTGAATATGAGGAATAAGGGGTTTGTTGGGTATGGAAATTAGCTAATAGACAAAGGGCGAAACATTTTTAGCTTACATTGTTTGTACATTATACAATTAATACGCACGTACATACCCATTAATATAAAATACAACACAAAAGGAATCACTGTCTTAGGCGATTTTCTATTTCTTCACGTGATTTCAACGACATAGACAAAATATTCGTTTACAACGAATATAAAGCAATATTAAAATAATGCATGGATGATAAATATCTATTTTGAATGTGTATTCAAGAATATATTCAGGAATTAATATTAACTGAATTTTTTCTTTTTCAGATGAGGCTTATCAGAAACAGATAACTTGGGCTTTCGCATTTGAAATAAATAAATTATTTGAAATTATAACGGCGCATGAATACATGAATCACACTCCCTGTTTTGTCTAGTTCAGTATCGATTTTAATTTTTCTCTTTCCATGTCTTTTTTTTTCTGATATCTGATGCAGAATTCATGAAGTTCTATTATGATTTAGTTTCTGATTTTGTTTTGTTATTTTCTTTTTATCATTTCATTTTTACAATTAAAAAAATCAAAATTGAAAATCCATGATTATCACTATTTCGCATGCTAATATTAATGATATAACAACGATATCGCTAATCAAAAAATTTGCAACATCCTAGCGATATATAGCAAGTAAGCAATATAAAATATAGAAAGACGATAATAGGTCTTTATAACTATCGGAGAGCATTAAAAACATTAATATGTTGTCGTGAATTTCACTATCGCGAGACTCCAAATAGATCAATACCGAACGAATAACTAAGTAATTTTCTCATTATAAATCATTCAACTAATTCTACATTCCTCAAATTTACTTCTCATTTTTCCATTGTTAGCTAAATTCATATCTTTGTCCAAATACGCATCTTTATTGACAGTTGCTAATCTTCTATTGTTATAATGCTTATACTGTAACTAGCTTTCTTTCTTATGTTAATTGACAACCGTTTGTATGCTTAATGAAAGCCACTCCCATTTCCTAATACACATAAATCCTATTGTACTGGCCAGAGATCGACTGTTACCGAAAGGAATCGCGACAACTATTCCCGACATGAGCGCCGACTTCCTTGCTTTACTCAACAATACAATTTTTTCTGTTGAATTTGTATCACCAAGATTAAAGTTTTGATATCCCAAAATTCGCTATGTCGCATCAAATTAACAAACTTCAACTCAAATAAGCCTTCGATCTTCCTGTTCAGTCAAACTTGCGCTGAGACCTTCAGAATCTCCCAAATACAAATAATTCTCTTCGCAACATATTTTTATACCTAAGCATCAATTTAATATGCATCTCTAAAATGCGCTATTTTTTTGAATGTATATTCAGAAATTAATATTAACTAAATTCCTGTATTTGAAATGAGACTTATCAGAAACTAGATAACCTGGGCTTTCGCATTTGAAATAAATAATTATTTCAAATTGCAACAGTTATGTACAATTCGTGTAATGCAATTTTTTATTTTAGCAGAACATGCAGGTATATCTTTTGAAAACTTCAAAGAACTAGATATTTTTTCTTCCATTTTTTTAAAAATTTTCAACTTTTATAACAAATGAAACTATATTCTGACTGCAATAAGTATTGCTTCTGAAGATAAAAATTTCATTTTGCAATAATCTTTGAAGTCAGCAAATTTCTAAGATAACTGAATTATACTTTAGATAATAATACATAGTCAATTGTATTCTTCACTTTGCTACATACAAATTAAAAATATCTTAATTACAGATGTCAAGTTCCTACGAATATTCTGACTGAATAATTCAAATTGTTACTTTCTAATGTACTGATTTATGTGTACAATGTGTTCCCACGATTCAAACCCCAATATATATATACGATCATCGACAAAGGAGGAGACTATGTCTGCGCCTCATCCATTACTGTACTCCTTTTGTTTTTGTCTACTTTGCTCTTCCTCCTTATTGCATATCTTCTTTATATTGTAAAATTCCTCTCTACGCCTACATATATAAGGTCAACGTGCTTCAGGAGATCGGTTAGCATTTTAGTAACCTCCGGGATCGATCCACCACATTATTCTGCTCTCGTGGCTTTAATCTTCATCTCCACTTTACGCTACATAAATTTACTGTACTACTCTACAATATCAGTTCTATGTTGACTAATTTATATTTTATTGTTCTGAATCAAATCGCTCTTCAACAACTTTCGCAATGGCATGCAAATTAAAAATATTTTAATTATTCAATTTTCTAAATCCTAAAAAATCGATCTTCTAGACAAATAGAATGATTGAACAGCTAAAAAGCTTAAAATTTCGTGATTATATTTGTCACAATATTTTGCACAACTAAAAATTATAATTCATCTATTCAGTGTTTTTTATGTGTGCTGATGGTGATCCATTATTACCACTAAATTTGAGACAAATTACTTTCACACAGGACTGGACTAGTATTTGTTCAAATTTTCCTCTAAGTTCCTTTTCTATAATTTACCAAGTTTCAGAGTCCTTGGTTATCAAATAAAGCATCAAATTTATCATGAGAAAAGTTAGCACAAAAAAGCCATGCACTTGTATAGTGCAAAGATGAAAGGCTAGAAAAAATGCGTGTGTTAAAAAAGATTCTCGAATAATAAATAAGACGATTTTTAGATTTTTACAGATTAAATAAATGAAAATTGTTTAAAGTCAAAGTACTCCAAGATTCTGTTTATACCAAATATGCGAAGTATTTACATATATCACTTTTTGGATTACAAAGAAATCAATTTATTGTGTAGTTATAATTATATGTAAATAATAAAAATGGGTTAATGTGCTAAAAATATTGGTAATAAAATATTGAATTAGGCATAATTATGAAACTGTAATCACATCCGCATAACATTGGTAAGTCTAGAACAATTAAAAATATTAAAAATTAGAAGAATTCTTAAATGACACCTTTTGCCATAATTTTCTACTTAGTTTTTAATTTACATCTAGTTACCAGATTATGCAAGAATTCTCAAAATATTAAACAAATTTTTAAATTCCATCCCAACCATTGCTTATATCAACAAACAATGCCGATAAATGAAAGTTTGATGAATTATACGTATTAAAGTGATAATTACTTTTGTGCAAAAAAAATTATAACTACACAATAAATTGATCTCAACCATTGCTTATATCAACAAACAATGCCGATAAATGAGTAAATTGCAGGCTGGAAAACAAGGTTGAAGTTCAATATTCAAGCATAAATTCTAAACTTCTGATAATCAATAAAACTTTTGATACGAAAATTGTATATTTACCAGAAGCGAAGAATTAATTTATTCGATTAATATATATTGAAGTTATTTGAATATATGGCAACCTAACAAGTTATTTCATATGAAAACAGCGAAAATAATTGGTATTCAAAGCTATTATAGCATCTGTTTATAGTGTGGTAATTATCCAATTAAGATGACTGTGTCGCTGTCACCAATTGATATTTGAAATACATGTTTGGGAATTGTTATACGTCTCATGATTAATTAGTAGTAAACATTTGTTGCTTCAAATAAAATTTCAGGTTCTTCCAATTTTCCATTTCTGATTTTCATATAGATTTATGATGTCTAAATGGTGGATGACACGAAAAGTCGATATACAGTGAAAATGAAACCGTAATGTATATTGTCTCCATACTTAATTATCACCTGAAGAATATTCGAAGTCGAATTCATCTAGAATCATGAAAAAATTTTATTTGATGACTTTAACTTTTGCAATGATTAGAATTAAAATGTTCTTTCAAAATTTGTCGAAAGAAAAAAAATTATCTAGATGAATTAAAATGTTCTTTCAAAATTTGTCGAAAGAAAAAATTATCTCGATGGAGTTTTAAATTATCGCAACTAGTAATAAATTTGGCGGAATAAAGAGAAATACATCTTTATTGATATTACAAACAATAACAAAGTGAGCAACTTCTTCAAATTATTTATTGATAACAGCTTTAAAGGGATTATCATAAACCTCGTTATTAACGGATACATTTTGTCATTTTCATGTCCTTGCAATTTCGTCGTAAAATTCGAATCGTATACCATATAACCGCCATGCCATGCAACTGCCATAATTTTAAGATATTAAGAAAAAGCTTGTTTCAGTAACTAATTATGAAAATTTGAAAAAAATATGACCAAAAGAATTTAAAAAGTAGATAAAAATATGATTAAAAAAATAAAAGAAGTTTGTTTAATTTAGTTTGTTTAATTTCTCATGCTACAAACAAAAAGTATGTCACTTTTTTATGAATAAAATTTCCAAATAGTTGACTTATATGAGAAAAAACCTAACAAGAAGTAAGCTTTGAGTAGAAAAAGCTATAAATGAACGTTTCTATTCTGCATATACGATAATTTCTGGCAAATTAATTTAGATAATAGACTTGAAATATTTAACTTTCTCGAATTTTAATGTTAACAACTTTGCTTTTTTGGCGACGAATTATTCATTAATAAAAATCATTTGATTAATTCTATTCTCCATTTCACAAAAAAAAAGAATTGGATTATAATACTGAATTTCGTTTGTAGCTGCATTGAAATCACAGATACAATCACTACTTTTATTAACATAAATTTACATAAACCTATGATTTTCGATGAATCCATGAAAAAGTTCTCATTACTCCACAAAAGACATATAATATTAAATATTTCCAAACTTTTCAAACTTGCTTTTTTCTATGAATGGTTTTTTTATCGCTAACTTTAGGATGAAAAAAAACTCGCATAATTATGCAAAAAGATTAAGAGCACCGTAATTTATTTCATCATAGATCGCATATTCATAAAAATATTTAAAGTCAGTCTCCAAATAATTCTCCCAATCAGTACAGCGTTTATTACTTACTACGATTCACTCTTCTTTGATTTATATGTTTTGTAAAGTATTTTCTAAAATATCTTTCAGAATTACACGATAGAATCCTTTATCATTCACTGTGGAAATTGCTTGAGAATCAATATGCTGTTGCCTTATTATTTTCTAGCAACTACATTGCCATTGTGCATCACACAAGTAACAGTAAGTGAACAAATTATCGATATAACTATGAAAATTAAATATTTTTGTATTTTCCTTTTGGTTTTATTTTTATCACTTTTTCTCGTCACTCTCAATATTTTGCATTTGACTTTAATTTCTGAACCATTTCGTAGAAATCGGATTATCGATTTTTTCTGCTTTTTCATATTATATTTTCTTTTAAATTATCATAGAAAGTAGTTAAAATTTCAGAATCACATCAAAATCAATTCATTTATATATTCACTCCATACTCTATTTTGGATCAATGACAGTAAAACAACAAAATTATATTCTTTTCAAAATATTATTTTAATTCTTTTAGAGAGTAACCAATATCGAATGATTATGAAGTGCTGCTGTTTAAAGATTCCACAGCATATGTACTGATATCATAGAAATCCTTCCTTGTTGAAACTGCTAAAAAGTTTAAGAAAAAAGAATCACCGAATACTTAAATTATGAAATGAATCATTTCGAATAATTTCAGGTGTCAATTGAAAGCAATTCATCAATACAGGCGAGAAAAACTGGTCAATTGGATATCAATGAATATAATCGGTCATACACAATCGAGAAACTGTTCAAGTGCAAGATATGCGGTAAGGGATTCACTCGGTCCAGCGACCTGAATGTGCATAATCGAATACATACAGGCGAGAAACCGTTCAAATGCGATGTATGTGGTAAAGAATTAATCGTATGGTGATCTGACGAGACATAATCGAATACATACAGGCGAGAAACCGTTCAAATGCGATGTATGTGGTAAAAATTCAGTCAGTATGGTAGTTTGACTGTGCATAATCGAATACATACAGGCAAGAAACCGTTCAAATGCAATGTATGCGGTAAACAATTCAGTCAGTATGGTAGTTTGACTGCGCATAATCGAATACATACAGGCGAGAACCGTTCAAATGCGATATGTGCGGTAAACAATTCAGTCAGTATGGTAGTTTGACTGTGCATAATCGAATACATACAGGCGAGAAACCGTTCAAATGCGATATGTGCGGTGCAAAATTCTCTCAAAAAAATAATCTTCAGAGACATAAAAAAAACAGAAACACATGATTCAATTCAGATACCTCATTGGGCAACAACACCAACAAACGACATCTTCAACACATCAATATTAATAGACAAAATAATTTTATATGCAAAACTATAAGCATTTGGATTTTATGTTTTTTTGATTGTTATTTGATTGATTGCTAAAATAATTAATTTTGAGTTGTGATGAATAATGCTGAGGTTTCACTCTCGGTACTGTTGACGTTTGACTCCTTCTGACGTTTTTATTTCTTTGGACCAATGTCATTAAGAATTTGCAGAAATTTTAATAATCCAAATTTCATTTCCCCTTAATTGATATACCTTCTCTAGGACCCAATGAGTTTCATAAAATCTATTTTCGAAACTATTTCTCTGCTCGAATGTTCCTATTGCTTCTATATGACGGCGAGTCCTTTCCCTGGCTTCTATGATTAATTCTCACTTTTTGTCATTTCTTTTGATAGTATGGAACTCATTCTACAATGATTTTGTTATAATAAGTAGTTTGCCGAACTTTTCAATTAAAATTTATCCTATTAGCTCAAAAATTTCTGAAGCGACATCATATCTCCTAACTATTTCTAGAGTCTCTCCTTTTAGGCACGAGATCACAACAGGTAAGTTCTTGAATTTTGGACTCCCTGAAGGTACAGCGCGTTAAAACTATTCCAGAATTCCGCCACACATTTGCTTGTCCGCTGAAAGTTGCATGGAAGCTGTAAGTTCAATTCGAATGGTAATGAGTGAACTGAATTGGACGAAAAAGATCCTTGATGGTTTTTGTAGTTGGATATTTGAGGCTACTGAGAAGTCATCATAATATAAATTCAAAGTAATGATAGCTTCTTTAGCATTATTAATAGCAAACCGATTTTTGATTTCAAAATGTTGTGTTTCTTTGAAAGTAAATTTCGATCTGATGGCGTTAGATCGATTTCCTTGGCATCTTTGGGAGTTTTAAAATTTTCTCAATAGTGGTTGAATGATTTCACTAGAGAAGTTGACATCGCACCTCACCTCGGGACCAAAAATTTTTATTGGAAAGTATTGTTTAGGATTTGAAATCGGTGAAATCGTTTTTATAACCATTGTTTGAGTCCGTGTTGCCGATGTGAAATAAATTATTGAACAAAGATTAAAATATGAATGTGTGATTTAACTGAAACAAAAAACTCTGGACATAAGAGAGCGATAGTAAAAAAAAAAACTTATCAACCCATATTTTAAAGATGAGAAAGTCATTAAGATCTTGATAAAAAATATTTCGATAATTCGGTTAA
>SNRZ01000433.1:0-21290 GCA_008729115.1 Dirofilaria repens | reverse complement strand
TCTCGAAGGATTTGATTTTAGTTTCATTGATAGAAATAATATACATTAATCATACATTATCTGCCTTGATAAAATTCAAATGAAATTAGTCTCGATTTGTGATATTATAAATGTTTTTGTGAATTACATTGACCATATTAATTATTGATCATTTTTTGGATAAACTATTGCAAACAGATGGTTTTTTCTTCGTAATATTGCACAGAATAACTGCTGATCAGTGTTTTTTCTAATGAATCAGTTAATTAAATTATTACAAATATTTAATATTTACGACTTTTTAATGCACGTATTCCCATCGGTTAATAATGGCATAATTTAAATTAACAGTTATCATCAATTTCTAATTTCTATTTAGTATCCGTAGATAATAATCATTTCGTCAGCTCATTAACAGTCTGGTTGCTGCTGTAGTTCTGATTGCATTTTATAAAAATTGATATAATAAAATCGAACAAAGAATACACATTTCAATACTGGTAAAAGGAAGCGGCAATGTAACCACAGAATAATGCAATCTTGAAAAAAGTAAAAATACCGGATTAATGATCAAATGAGCTTATATTTTAAAATTTCAGCTAAATTAATGCTGAAAATGTCATGGATGGAGATAGAGTATGACCGAATGTAAAATCACAAGTGATACTGCAAAATAACTTGCCTTTCGAAATTGCATGAATAGTTGGTAATACTAAAAATAGTATCATAATGTTATCGGTTCTAAAATATGCCATAAGGATACCATTCATTTATCATCCGATTTTATTGTATCAAATATTTTGACCGCTGTATCGTGTATTTGAAAAAAAAATTTAATCATAATGTATCCAAGGGAATTTCATAAATGGAATAAAATAAAGTGTCTTCCCGATGGAAGCAGAAGTGGTCCGAAAATTGTATTATAACTAAGTAAAAAAAAAAATTTTGAGAATTAGCATAGCAGTAGTAAATGATAATTTATGGGAATGGTCTAATAAGAAATAAAATTAGAAGATTAAAGTAATACATCATATTTTGCAGAAAAAAAAATGAAAAAAAAAGAAAACAAAAGATGCTGGAAAATATCAAACAGTGTGACCTAATCAGTACCTCTTGTTCGCTTTTTTATGATAATCTCAAATATAGCTTGTCAAATATAGCTTGCTTTATGAAGTATTTTCTTAGAATTTGCTAAAAATTATAAAATTAAAATCCAGGAAATTCAAAAATTGGATTCTTTGATTTTTGGATATGAAAGAAATTCCACCGATTAATGTACAAGTATTTGCATATTTTTATAATTCAGATATATATTCAATCATTACTATTCTTTATTAAAATATGTATCAATCAGATATTAGTAAATCGCTAAGAAATATGAAGTCTACGCAATTTATCTTTTTTCCGCTGGAGATGGATGTCCGTTCAAATGATTACCCTCATAAGCATTAACGAATATTCATTTTATTGAAGAAATGTACAACAGTTGTGACATAAATTAGTAAATATCTTCTATAAATAAGCTTTATGAAACAACCGATATGTTAATTTTCGAAGCAAATATTCATGCGTTTTAATCATTCACTAATTTTGAACCACTTTCTTACAATGATTTTTCTCGGCGATTCAGCGTCCTTCTTATAGCGCGAGAATATCCTCATTGAATAATGAAATTTTGACTGTATTCAAAACGCCAGCAATTCTAAAGTAAACCGTTTAAAACATATAATAAATTGCAAGTTACTATAGGATAAGAGATGAGATTACTAGTATCACCAAGATCATTGAAATAGTAGTTCGACTAAAAAAAAGACCTCTTCATTTGATTCAATTTCAATATTTAGTATTGAACAATAACGACGATAATATATGAACCTATTGCTTTTCTAATTTCGATGCAAAAATTGTCAATAAAACTGGTATAATATAAATGAAGCATTAAAAAAAACCAAAGCATAAAAAAAAAATCAAGGCATACAATGGAAGTTTGCAGTATTTCTTAGACAAATGAATCATATATCCGTATCTCGGTATAAAAGCATGGGACTTTGTAATATCTCTGACAAATGAATCTATGTATCGATATCTCGGTGTAAAAGCCTTTGTTCTCTCATCTTTCGATCTGCTAATAAAGTTTGTGTGTATTGGATAAAGATGTTGAAATCCATGCTGATTATTTGAATGTTGCAAAACTAAAGGTTAAGTCATTGTTTGTAATATTGTAAATATTATCCATTTCTTATTCTTTGTTCTGATAACTAAATCAATTAATCTATTTGTAATTCACTGCTCACTATGAATATCAACGATCATTTATGTGAAGAGGAGATTCTTGGATCATCAATAGTATCAATATTAATGTCAGAAGCGGTTCAGTTATAATTCAGTTACGAGAAGACGGCAATTCGACAGTCAAGTAATGTGGCTGAAAGTTTATCAAGATTTACAGTTCGAATGGACTAACACTGGCGTAGAAGCAGACACAACAGTGTTGAAGAGAGTAAGCAGAACGGTGATCACAAAAGAAAAGTACGACAATGTAGTATGTATTCGGACGACTGTTAGCTTTTTTTTTCATACTTTTTATTATGCAATTGTTTATATTATTGTATAAATTGATATTGCGCCTATCTATCTATACATCGATATTTACATATGTATAAAATATTTAATACGAGAAGTTATTCTAACATGACTCAGCGATTTAAATTTCAATAAAACGAATTAATAATGGTAACAAATATGAAGAAGAAAAACCACAATATTACCTTTAATATTATTCGCCAACTAAATTCGCCTAGCACTTATATTAACAATGATATGGATGGTCAACCACCTCTTCTTTCGTGGTGGAGGATTCTGATACTGCTTGCCAGCAGTTGATTATAAGAAATAGAGCTTTTTTGCTGGTTGTTCCGAAACAATGTAAATAGAATATTTGCGAAAAAAGTTTCTTTTTCTTTTTCACTTGATTTTACGTCGTTTATCTTTCATATTTTAGTTCTTCGTATATGGAAGAATCAGGTCTAATTTTTCTAATAGAAAAGTCCGAATATAATGCATTTTATGACTACTGCTAAATAAACATTCTTCTGAGTTCAAAAAGCAATTGTGTTTAATTTGGACAAAAAAGATATACATGCATCTCTTCTTTTGTGGATGGGATTCTGATACAGCTGATTATAAGAAACAGAGCTTTGTTATCTTGTGGGAAATCCAGCTCATAACAACAGCTGGTAGCAAAGGCGGAAAATTTTAACTTACATTTTACATTATACAGTAAATACACACGTGCAATATATACCCATTCTTGCATCTTTTTCTTTATTATGAAATCTTTTTCGCAATTTATTCGCTAATATGAATGATAATATGAATGCAAAAGAAAGCTAGAGCCTAGTCATTTAATTTACTTTCTTCCGATGGCAATTTTCTTACTTTATAAGGCATCAGAAACTCAACTATTTAAAATGCTGTTATCAAATGAACAACGAACGTGTCATGATATATTAAAATATTAGTTTGAGACTTCTAACTTATTTCGGAATGATCATAATTATAGCTATGAATTCATTGAAGTATTGTCTGAGATTATCAAGATGAAATAGTACAAGTATTATAATAAGATTAAGTAGGAAGATTGACATGGGAAATTAAGGGTTCTAAGCATAAGAATGCAAATTCGTTAGATAAGATAACAACAAAAAACGTGTGAAAAACAATCTTAAGGAATATAGACATGTCTGAGAAGATTAATGGTTCCATTAGCATTAATTTACAATGCGAATGAGAAATTTATCTTACTATCTATTTATTTGAGGTTTCGTTTTCACGACACAGCACGTACAATCGAACATAAAAGAATAAAGTTGGAAGGGAAAATAGCCAACTTCGTCAAATTGTTTTATAATAATTTGAATCGATTTTGAACATTAAAAATTCCGGCAAATTAGATGTTTGAATAGAAATAGCGCTTTTTCATAAAATAAGAAAAAAAAAACAAGCTCAATGCTGAAGAAACTGGGATTTCCGAAAAAATTTTCTTCATTAATTTTAAAAATCTAAGCTTATAAATTTGCCTTTCCCGTTAAAATTTAGCTTATAAACTATGGTATTACCAAACACGAGACGAGTCATACTAAACTTTTTACTGTGACCCTCCAGAAATTTTATAGGATGATCTTGTAAAAGTTTGCTACTACCAAATATTTGTAGACTTTTTTTAATTAACATGATCTGAAATTTGAATTAAGATTAAAACGATTGATTTGTTAAAATTTTAAGTACTTTGAATTTTAAATATTTTATGTAATATGAAAATCATAAGTGAATCACTTTTTTTTATTTTTCAGGATATCGAATGAATAAAATAAAGAATCATTTCAAAAATAAATCAGAAAATAAATTGAAGTCAGAAAAAAATTGAAATTAAAAAATAAATTATAAATAATTTGTCATTTAATGCTATTAAAAAAAATTTAATGTTATATATTAAAAAAAAAGAAAAAAACGCTTTCGCGAAATTTAAAATAAGAAAATATTAAGGATCAGTAAATTATTTATCCTTCCTATATTTTATTCTTGGCAGTGTTGTAATAATATATAATAAATTATAATAAAGCAACAATATATAATAAATTAAAAAACTTGAACTCTCAGTAAAATAATTTTTTGCTTCTCATCAGTGACGATAATTTACTAAAATGTCTTTGTTTATTTACCGGATTCTTCAGCTCAATTTTTTATCATTCGGCCTAATCTTTCCTTCGTTAATTTTAATTTATCGCATAAAAAAGATCCGGAGAACTTCCAGATTCGGCACCAATTATTTCAGAAAGAATTCTTAAAATAATTCGTTATTTTATGATTTTCGAAGAAAGATTTCGTATCAGATATGTCAAGTTTTAAATAAAAGATTTTTCTTTGAAACTCGCTACATTGATTGTCAATTACAAATTTTAAAATTTTTCGTCACATATCTGCGATATATTATAAAGCTTGGAATTTTTTAACTTAATTCATTTGACTAGTTTTAATTGTAGCTTTTCAAATTTTCTTTCATCTTTTATAAAATTCAAATGACTACCAATTTGGAAATTAAAAAAATAAATTTCTAGAAAAATTTATTCACAAACCAATTACAGACTTTCAATATCAATGCATCTCTTGGATACTTTTCTATTCATTTTCTGCTTTGTTTTTGTGGTCCAGGTGAGTCCCTAATAGATTCCATGTAAGACAAATATGTTTGAAGGCAAATTTCTATAGCAGCAGATATGTGTGAATTTTATTTTCAGACTTGTGCACCACAACGAGGACGAATAGGACCACCAGGTCGCAGTGGACGAATTTGGAAAACAAGGAGTACCAGGTCCACAAGGACCTGTAGGACCTGTTGGAGATAAAGGTCAACCGGGATCGCCTGGAGTTGCAGGTTTGGCCAGGTGAAGAAGGAAATATTGGAGTGAAAGGAATAATCGGTGATGAAGGACTAGTAGGCATACGGGGACGGCATGTGATGGGAGGAAGATAAAAGCAACAACTTATAGAAATATGTCAGATTTGAATTTTATGAAATGCTTTTTTGTGTTTTCAAATCATAATCTTATCATTGATTATTTCCGAATTAAAGCAACTTTGATTAATGTTGAAACTGAGCGAAAGAAAAATTTAGAATATTTTTCTCCACTGTTAAGGTAACATTGTTATAATCAAGCGGAAATTTAAAGACGATAATTGTAAATGCCTTATAGTTCAGACTCTCGCAATAAAAAGAAGAATGAGATAAAATGAAAGAATTGAGTAACAAAAATAGATTGCATTAGTATTCAATAAAATTCTCTGCTCTTGCGAGTACTTACAAAGAAGTCAAATCTATTACTTGAAATTCATCGTGTCTATAACTGAAATGTTCTGGCGAAACTGTTAAATGATAAAAGTCATTATCCAAATTAATACTTAACTGATATATGCCATGCAAATTACTTTAACTTAATGATGATATTGGATCTCGTGAACAAATACCATCCAATTTAACGATGATATTGTATGTGTAGCGCAAGCATCTACTTTCCGGTTTGAAGCAGGTGAATGAAGTATTGATGCATAATTTTCTATTCTTCTGTATCATCATTTATATAAGAACTGAAACAGGCTTTTTCATAAAAATTTTTTCATCTATTCTGCTAATTGAATAATTTTTAATGCAAAAAAAGCGGAAAATCAGAATTCGTCTGCAAGAAACAATTTTTTTTCAACACAAACAAGAAAAAAAGGAAAGCATTTTTAAAATTCAAAAACAAATTCTAATAAAATAGCACAAAATTTTATTTAATTAATTGTATTTATTTTAAGTTTTGTCTAAGATAGAAAACATATATTTGTCTAAAGTAGAAAAAAAGCTTTTCTGTTCATCATCTACTAGATAAATAAACTTTAAAAACGTTTCAAGTTGCTGTGCAATTATATAGAAAAGCAGATGAAATTGTTTATGAAACAATTATGATTGTTCGAAAAATTGTTATATTTATTTAGAAAAAAATACAGCAAAAAAAACAGTTTCGTTTCTTCCGTTTCTTTCATTTCATCATTTATTAAGCTAATATAAATTATTATTTTACTTTAAAATTAAAATATGAATAAAATTAAAATGTTATAATATGGTTCAAAAAATGTGCAGATATTTAATTTAAAAAATGCGCAAGTATTTAATCTAAAATATAACCAAGACAATCCATTTTCAGACTAAAAAAAATCAAAAATTTGAAAACTTTACATTAATCTCATCCTTCTTTTTTCCGAAGACACATACCAATATGGAGAAAGACCGTTGACACACAGAGGCAGTACCATCTTCGGATTCAGAAATATTTTTATCAAACAATTTTTTTTACGATATGAATGCTATGGTTATTAATGAACATATACACGAGTTATAACAAAGCATTTTACAGAAACCTTTCGGAATTTTTTGATAATAGTTCTTTTATCAGATTGCCATCTTTTCCACGCAATCCAATAGCTGAACTACCAGCAGAATTATGCGCTGAATAATTTTCTTATTCACTGAATCACAAAACGGAATCACATTTCAACAATCTTCATAGTTTGTCTATATAAATCTAATATTATTCATAAATATTACTGCCTATGGCCAAGTTTTTAGCACAGAATCAATTTCACGCCTCCTATCATGGATTATAATTGAATTTATACCAAACTGTTTCAGTAAGACAATATTATGCACAAAAATTATTAGACAATGTTTCATCTAAGACAGTCATGTTGCCAATTTGATAATAAAAGTTTCTCCTACAATGTATTTAGCGATGAATTAGTGTGTCAAATATGTAAGTGCATAATTTTTGCTTTCATTCCTACGTAGATTACTTATTCCATGTTTTCATTTGACATATAAGTATTATCAATCATAATTGTTCTTTAATAACTGGAATGAAAAGTTTGAAAAAAATTTATAAGCACAATTATTTAAATTTTCTTAATTATAAGCAGAATATGTAATGTAAGAAAAGTATATAAATAATTTTTGCTTTAATTTTTAAAAAAAACTGTACATCGAAATTTATCTTTCAGAAATGTGCAATCGCATGAAAAAAATCATAAAAAACTACGATAATGTTAACATTAAAACTGCTTTAAAAATTGCACAGACATAATAGTATTCATATTATCCCTATTATGATACCAATTAATGCCAATAATTTGATTAGATTTACTTACTTCTCGATCCTTTTCTAGAATCTCTACGTTGAACTCTTAGTCGCTAAAGAAAAGAAATTCTCTTATTCATTGAAACTTCTTCATTAAGGGTAGATTTCATTTCTGCATATTTTTTTAAAAATTTCTAAATATAAAGATTTTTTTTATTTCGAGAGCAATTTTCACCTACATGATTTTCAAAGCGATGATTAACAAATTAAAAAAAAGCGACGATATTATTTCAAATCGAATTTTTTTTAAAAACGATTACATTATCATCGTTTACTTTCCCTTGGATGTTCAACCAAAGAAATCGAAAGCAGTTTTTATCTGATGGATGTAATTTTATTTATGGATTTATTTAGAAAAATGCCTTTTCAATATCAGCTACTATCACATTCTTCATTGTTTGGAAGCGAAGCAATACCTTCGACTAAATCGGAGATTATTATTGGACCATAATATGAAACACCTCTTAAACTTTCCATCTCTTTAAGATGCGCTGAAGCGTCTATATTATTCTCAATTAATTTGCCTGATGTTAGTACTTCATGATAAGACGATTAATGCTTTTCTTATCAATTCATAATGTTCTGGAACGATATCATAATCTCTTGTAGCTAATCTCTTCTCACAGACATAGTTTAATTTCTGAATGTCTGGGATTTCTTGTAGATGTACTGCTGCATTTCTGAATTCTCGCCGCAACTTTAGATCACCACTAAACTTTGGTAGTAGTAATTGTGGCAAACTTATTGCTAAACCATAGATGACTAATAATGTTCTCTTTTAAACTAGTTGATTCTCGGGTATCTATCCACACATGGCTTAAATGTTTTATACTGCTAATTCGAAATCATCAAGACAAATATTTAAAGTATTAGTTGTAAGATACCTTTTTTATCATCGACCATTTCCGTGTATTTTTTTTCCTGTGCAATATTTTTGAATGAGTTCCAGACAATTTTTATTAGTTGATTCCAGCATATCAATAAATAGCTCAAGGTGTTCGGTTTTTTTCTGATAATTCGTTTTTTGACCTTATATTACTGATACAACGATTTGATGGGTTACGATCCGTTTCAGGTGATAGATCGAATTCATTTACTTTATCGAGAAGCTTTAAAGTCTTTTCTTGGATTGACTGAAGTAATTTAATCAGAAGATTGATAGACATCAAATCATCTCAGGCACTAGAAATATTGTTGTGAAAGTTCACTCTTTTTCTTGTAAGAAAGTGACAATTGTGTATAACGTATCTCGAACGCGTCAATTAACATTTATTGGCGTCTAAGATATATCGTAAAAAAAAAATTGAATCAAAATCAGAAATTAAAATATCCTTAGAAGAACTAAAAATCAAATGACGAAAATGATTTCTCAAATATTAAAGGATCTTTTTATAATAAAGATATTTTTTTAAAAACATTACCATCATGGAAGTTTAAAAAAAAACATTCCCACTCTGTATTAGCAAAAGTTTGATAAGGAAATATTTTAAACATTGGACAAAAACTTTGCTATAATAATATCGGAAATATTTATATGTGAATTAATTTACAGTATTTTACTATTGAAGATAAGCTTGATAATACCACACAAAGATGAGAATTAGATAATTAATTACATTAGGAATTGTAACATTCGTTTATCTTAAATAATGTTATGAAAAATATAAAATATTTCGACATTCTGACATATTTTAGGTTGTTTGAAATTTTTTAAATATGTCTATTTTTTTGTTCATTATTCTGATAACGAAATCAATTAATGTATTATAAGAAAAATAAACTAATTTATTTAAAAAATAAAATGTTTTGGTCCCAGAATTTAAAAGCAATCTCAATCAACTCATTTTGTGCCGCTAATATCATTTCAAATCTATGAAATTACACTTTAATAAAAATCTTTAGCAATTCATTAAATTTATGAACCAGAGCACAAAATCATCATTCCATCATTTATTAAGCTAATATAAAATATTATTTCACTTTGAAATTAAAATATGAATAAAATTTAAATGTTATAATATGGTTTCAAAAAATGCGCTGATATTTAATGTAAAATATAACGAAGACAATCCATTTTCAGACTAGAAAAAAATCAAAAATTTGAGAACTTTACATTAGTCCTTAGGCTTGTGTTGGTCTATTGTTTTTCTTGACTAATTTTTCTTGATTGAGGGTCCGTACTTTGATCATTTCCTTTTTCCGAAGACATATACCATTATGAAGACCATTGACGCACAGAGGCAGTACTATCTTCGGATAGTTTATTCGGATTCAGAAATACTTCATTTTTTCAAACAATTTTCTTTTACGATATGAATGCTATGGTTATTAATGAACATATACACGAGTTATAACAAAGCTTTTTACAGAAACCTTTCGGAATTTTTTGATAATAGTTCTTTTATCAGATTGCCATCTTTTCCACGCAATCCAATAGCTGAACTACCAGCAGAATTATGCGCTGAATAATTTTCTTATTCACTGAATCACAAAACGGAATCACATTTCAACAATCTTCATAGTTTGTCTATATAAATCTAATATTATTCATAAATATTACTGCCTATGGCCAAGTTTTTAGCACAGAATCAATTTCACGCCTCCTATCATGGATTATAATTGAATTTATACCAAACTGTTTCAGTAAGACAATATTATGCACAAAAATTATTAGACAATGTTTCATCTAAGACAGTCATGTTGCCAATTTGATAATAAAAGTTTCTCCTACAATGTATTTAGCGATGAATTAATGTATCCAATATTTCATAAAATCCATTTTCTAGCAGTAAATTCTTCATCGTTTCGTTTTTGTCACATTCTTTTCCTTTGTATCGCTGAATCGAATAAAAGATTTGATTTAATAAAATTATAAGTGCTATAAAGTCAAAATTCAAGAAGTTTGAAAAATCGAAACAGATGAATAGTCAATTAGATTCATAAATCATTTACGCTTCTTACATCTCGTCCTTTCATTCATTCACCGATTCTTTATCTCAATTTTTTATCATTCAACCTAATCTTTTTTCCGTTATTTTTAATTTATCGCAAAAAAGATCCGGAGAACTTCCAGATTCGATACCAGTATACCCGAAAGAATTCTTGAAATAATTCCTTCTTTTATGAATTTGGAAAAAAAAGATTTATATCAGATATGCCAATTTGCTAGTTTTAAATAAAAGATATCTCTTCGGAACTCGCTGCACTGATCAATTTATAAATTTTAAAATTCTTCTTTACACATCCGACGATATTTCAATAGCTTAGGTAGAATTTTTTAACTTAATTTGTTGGCCAATTTTAATTATAGCATTTCCAAATTTTTTTCATCTTTTATAAAATTCGAATAAGTAACAGTTTGGAAATCAAAAAATAAATTTCTGAAAAAATTTTTACTGACAAACCAGTTGCAGGCTTTTAATATCAATGCATCTCTTGGATACTTTTCTATTCATTTTCTACTTTGTTTTTGTGGCCCAGGTGAGTCTCTAATAGATTCCATGTAAGACAAATATGTTTGAATGTTTGAATGCAAATTTGTGTAGCAGCAGATATGTGTGAATTTTATTTTCAGACTTGTGCACCACAACGAGGACGAATAGGACCACCAGGTCGCAGTGGACGAATTGGAAAACAAGGAGTACCAGGTCCACAAGGACCTGTAGGACCTGTTGGAGATAAAGGTCAACCGGGATCGCCTGGAGTTGCAGGTTGGCCAGGTGAAGAAGGAAATATTGGAGTGAAAGGAGTAATCGGTGATGAAGGACTAGTAGGCATACGAGGACAGCATGTGGGAGGAGGTAAATAAAAGCAACAAATTATAGAAATATGTCAGAGTTGAATTTTATGAAACAAATGCGTCTTTTCAATCATTGATTATTTTTGTGTTTTCAAATCATAATCTTATCATTGATTATTTCCGAATGTTAAAGCAACTTTGATTAATGTTGAAACTAAGCTAAAGAAAAATTAGAATATTTTTCTCCATTGTTGAGGCAACATTGTTGTAACAAAGCGGAAATTTAAAGACGATAATTGTAAATGCGCTCATAGTTCAGGCTCTCCTAATAAAAAAAAAATAAGATAAAATGAAAGAACTGAGCAGCAAAAATAAATTCAATAAAATTCTCTTGCTCTTGTGAGTACTCACGAAGATGACAAATCTACCTCATTAGAATCTAGAAATTCCAATTTTTACAGATATTATTTGAAATTTATCTTGTCTATAATGAAATGTTCTGACGAAACTGTTAAATGATAAAAGTCATTATCCGTGCAAATTGTTATAACTTAACAATGATATTGCCATGCAAATTACTTTAACTTAATGATGATATTGGATCTCGTGAACAAATACCATCCAATTTAACGATGATATTGTATGTGTAGCGCAAGCATCTACTTTCCGGTTTGAAGCAGGTGAATGAAGTATTGATGCATAATTTCTATTCTTCTGTATCATCATTTATATAAGAACTGAAACAGGCTTTTTCATAAAAATTTTTTCATCTATTCTGCTAACTGAATAATTTTTAATGCAAAAAAAGCGGAAAATCAGAATTCGTCTGCAAGGAAAAATTTTTTTTCAACATAAACAAGAAAAAAAGGAAAGCATTTTTAAAATTCAAAAACAAATTCTAATAAAATAGCACAAAATTTTATTTAATTAATTGTATTTATTTTAAGTTTTGTCTAAATAGAAAACATATATTTGTCTAAAATAGAAAAAAAGCTTTTCTGTTCATCATCTACTAGATAAATAAACTTTAAAAACGTTTCAAGTTGCTGTGCAATTATATAGAAAAGCAGATGAAATTGTTTATGAAACAATTATGATTGTTCGAAAAATTGTTATATTTATTTAGAAAAAAATACAGCAAAAAAAACAGTTTCGTTTCTTCCGTTTCTTTCATTTCATCATTTATTAAGCTAATATAAATTATTATTTTACTTTAAAATTAAAATATGAATAAAATTAAAATGTTATAATATGGTTCAAAAAATGTGCAGATATTTAATTTAAAAAATGCGCAAGTATTTAATCTAAAATATAACCAAGACAATCCATTTTCAGACTAAAAAAAAAATCAAAAATTTGAAAACTTTACATTAATCTCATCCTTCTTTTTTCCGAAGACACATACCAATATGGCGAAAGGCCGTTGACACACAGAGGCAGTACTATCTTCGGATTCAGAAATCATTTTTATCAAACAATTTTCTTTTACGATATGAATGCTATGGTTATTAATGAACATATACACGAGTTATAACAAAGCTTTTTACAGAAACCTTTCGGAATTTTTTGATAATAGTTCTTTTATCAGATTGCCATCTTTTCCACGCAATCCAATAGCTGAACTACCAGCAGAATTATGCGCTGAATAATTTTCTTATTCACTGAATCACAAAACGGAATCACATTTCAACAATCTTCATAGTTTGTCTATATAAATCTAATATTATTCATAAATATTACTGCCTATGGCCAAGTTTTTAGCACAGAATCAATTTCACGCCTCCTATCATGGATTATAATTGAATTTATACCAAACTGTTTCAGTAAGACAATATTATGCACAAAAATTATTAGACAATGTTTCATCTAAGACAGTCATGTTGCCAATTTGATAATAAAAGTTTCTCCTACAATGTATTTAGCGATGAATTAATGTATCCAATATTTCATAAAATCCATTTTCTAGCAGTAAATTCTTCATCGTTTCGTTTTTGTCACATTCTTTTCCTTTGTATCGCTGAATCGAATAAAAGATTTGATTTAATAAAATTATAAGTGCTATAAAGTCAAAATTCAAGAAGTTTGAAAAATCGAAACAGATGAATAGTCAATTAGATTCATAAATCATTTACGCTTCTTACATCTCGTCCTTTCATTCATTCACCGATTCTTTATCTCAATTTTTTATCATTCAACCTAATCTTTTTTCCGTTATTTTTAATTTATCGCACAAAAAAGATCCGGAGAACTTCCAGATTCGATACCAGTTATACCCGAAAGAATTCTTGAAATAATTCCTTCTTTTATGAATTTTGGAAAAAAAGATTTATATCAGATATGCCAATTTGCTAGTTTTAAATAAAAGATATCTCTTCGGAACTCGCTGCACTGATCAATTTATAAATTTTAAAATCTTCTTTACACATCCGACGATATTTCAATAGCTTAGGTAGAATTTTTTAACTTAATTTGTTGGCCAATTTTAATTATAGCATTTCCAAATTTTTTTTCATCTTTTATAAAATTCGAATGAGTAACAGTTTGGAAATCAAAAAATAAATTTCTGAAAAAATTTTTACTGACAAACCAGTTGCAGGCTTTTAATATCAATGCATCTCTTGGATACTTTTCTATTCATTTTCTACTTTGTTTTTGTGGCCCAGGTGAGTCTCTAATAGATTCCATGTAAGACAAATATGTTTGAATGTTTGAATGCAAATTTGTGTAGCAGCAGATATGTGTGAATTTTATTTTCAGACTTGTGCACCACAACGAGGACGAATAGGACCACCAGGTCGCAGTGGACGAATTGGAAAACAAGGAGTACCAGGTCCACAAGGACCTGTAGGACCTGTTGGAGATAAAGGTCAACCGGGATCACCTGGAGTTGCAGGTCCGCCAGGTGAAGAAGGAAATATTGGAGTGAAAGGAGTAATCGGTGATGAAGGACTAGTAGGCATACGAGGACAGCATGTTATGGGAAAATAAACGCAACAAATTATAGAAATATGTCAGTTGAATTTTATGAAACAAATGCTTTTTTGTATTTTCAAATCATAATCTTATCATTGATTATTTCTGAATATTAAAGCAACTTTGATTGATCTTGAAGTTGAGTGAAAGGAAAATTTAGAATATTTTTCTCCATTGTTGCGCTAACATTGTTGTAACCAAGCGGAAATTTACATGCGAAAATTTTAAATGTGTTCATAATTATGCTATTCTTATAGTAATAAAAAGATAAATCATCTTTGCACATAAAACGCAGACAGTCACATTTCTGTGATAAGTTTCAAAACAGAAAATTCATATCAAAATTTCATATGGGAATTGGTGTAATCAAAAAACGAATAAAATGAGATAGTTGAGAAGCAAAAAAAGATGCATTAGTGCGTATGCTTTTGCGGATAATCACGAAAATACTAACTTTTGGCAAAGCTATCGCCATTAGAGCATGGAAATTTTAAGTTTTTGATGATATTATTTGAAATCTAGCATGTCTATAAGTTGAAACGCTCCAAGGAACTGATAAATGATAAAAACTATCATCCATGTAACCTACTTTTATTTAATGATGATACGAGATCTTGTGAACAAATATTGTTTGATTTAACGGTGATATTGTAGAGCGCAATCAGCTATATTACGATTTGAGGCAAATGATTCAACAAAATTATTTTATTTATCCTTTCACTAATTATATTTTAATGAAAAAAAATGCAGAAAATTCATTTATTTCTTCTGCCATGAATAATTTGATTTTTTCAACATAAACAGGAGAAAAAAGAAAAGCATTTTTTGAAATTCAAAAAAAAAAAACCAATAAAATGACATAAAAATTTTATTTGTTTAAGTGCAATTATCTTAAGTTTGTTTAAAGTAGAAAACATTGTACCTATTCATTAATTAATGAATAAATAAGCCTAATAATACTTTAAGTCTAATAATATTTCTAGTTGCTATGTAGTGATAGTGCACGTGAACTTACGTAAAAGTTATGATAAATCGTTAAAATTTTTTTTTAGAAAATAAACGCAGCGAAAGAAACGCTTATTGTATTCACGTTAATTATATTCCTGTTTATTTTTGGTGTTCTTATTTGCAAAACATTTTCTATGACATTTTTTCATATTCCATCCGATATGTTTGTAAATGTTATCAATAATTCATAAGGATTATATTCGTAAATATTATCGATGATAATTCATGAGGATTATGTTATCAAGATGGATAAGCAATAAGATATATAGAAAATATAGACATGCAAAATTTGCTTCCTTCATTTTTTTTGAAAAAATTATACATCAAAGTTTATTTGTTAAAAATGCGTAATTCCGTGAGGAAATGATGAAAAAATTCAATAACTTCAACACTAAACTGCTTTAAAAATTGCATAAATATAATAGTATTCATACTACATTTCATACTGTAAGATGCTTAATTAGAATTGTAATTTATTAAGATTTTTTGGACATCCATACTTTTGCTTACTTAAGAAAATGTCCTGATTCATTGGATTTGTTGTACAGCAATTTTCGCACATACTGTTAAAGTTATGTTCATAATCTTTGTCATAGCTCCAATTAATAAATAATCATATTCATTCTTCAAAACTTTTTTATTCCAAAATCTTTCATTTGTTTTGAGGCAGATCAAATAATCATCTATTATTAGTTTATATTAATAGAGATTTTTTTTCTGGGGTAAAAAACAGTTAAAACGAATTACAGATCATTTCATTCATTTAAACTTTACAATCTTCTACATCGAGAATCGCTTTTCTGTACAATTTCCAAATTTTCGAATTCTCGAAGCATAACGCTCCACCTCCTCGCTTTTTTTGCGATTCCTGCAAAGAGAAAATTCTACATCTTTTTTTAAATTATGCGATATTGATTAAAAATAATTCCGATTGGAAAAACGTTGACGAAGTGATTTTTTTAGCTGTAAGTTACGCTTCATTCTGTATTTTATGTTACATCACTTTTTTTTTGTTAGAAAATTTATTGAAATTCATCGAGACTTCTTCCTCAATTAGGTCTAATCATTCAGGAGTTAAAACCAAAGTGAAATTCAATTTTCAAATTTAATGAATGAAAATTTTAAAAGCATTTTAAAGCTCATACACTTGATTCAACATCTATTTACCTGTCTATTGATATCAGCAATGCATACAAGAGGATTTGTTTCTTTTCCAGCAACCGCCCATTTCGAATGATCTTTACTATTACTAAACTTAATTCCTGCTACTTTCAACTGTTGGATATTTATAACCTGAGATAATTTGAAGGAATAGAAAATAACATGGTAATTAAAATTATACTAATTAATAAATGTACCTTTCCTCTACAATAAGTTATTTTTATAATTAACGTTTCAAAATTAACATTAACTTTCAATGTGTCAATTCCATTATGATCTTCTCATAAATTAACATTTCTATAATGCAAAATATACGTTATACAGAAGTGCTTTTGCAAAAATGTTTGAATTTATTTTGTAAAATAAAATAAGATTGATTTCCAACATCTAAATGAAAGTATAATTTTCATTTATTTACCTTCTGTGTAGTACTGCATTTTGATTCTAAATCTTTAGCACCACCATTCATCCATGTTTCAGTAAAAAGTGATATTCCCATTTGCTTTGCAATTAAATCCAAATACAAATCTAATTTGCTGTTTTTTAATTATATTAAAATATTGACTTCTTAACTTTTAATTCAAAGTTCAAAAAAATTCAGTTTTTTGGAATTCCCTATATTATTATTTTATTATTGCTCATTTCAACTAAGTTTTTTAATTCTACTATTTGCTATTTCAGGTACTACAGCTTGCTTAACAAGTTTTAATAGAAAGAAGAAAACGTCATAAAAACATCGAAGAAGATAGTGTAAAAAAGGCTCAAATATATACAAACAAAATGCTTCTGACAATAAACATTTTCAGAAAGCACTGGAAAAGATTTTCATAAAAATATTTTTTGACATAGAAACTACTTTTTTTTCCTTCCAAAATTTTTGGAAACATTGTCGGTAACTTATTTTCGTCTATTCTTATAAAATTTACTTTATTAATAAATCCTTGAAATATATCATTAAAAAAAAAATCTACACCTCCGGTATATTTTCTAGTCTTTGAGAAATCATAAAATTTTAGACCACCACTCGAATTGAATGTCTGAATCAACGATGCACTGCGACTATCTTTCCGATTATTTTTCCTCTTTAATATCGTTAGATCCTTCAACAATGGAAAACGATCGGAAAAATTTTGTGGCATATTTATATGATACACTGCTGGATCAATATATTTCATCGCTTTCGCTAAATTTTCAAAATACAATACTTTCAATTATTTGTTTTATTTCAATTTTTTCAAAATGAAATAACAATTCGTAAATTATTGTAGAATATCTAAATTTCTTCAAATAATTATTTACCAAATATTTCCACGGATTCTGTTTTCATTGTAATACAAAGAAATGATTGTCCATAAATTTCGCCATTTTTAGGATACAAATATTTCCTAATTGAAGGAAATCTTGGCACACTATGAATAAGCCAAAAACCAGAAGTATAGCCAAAGAAAGCAACACCTTTTGCATGTCCACGATTTCCATGACTTCTATTTTCACCTGGTTTTTTGATCGTTGTAAAAGAAAGAAAATGATCCCTAGAATGAATAAATTGTTATTAAAATCGAATCAATTAGAAAGTGAAAGTTTTTTGTTTAACAATTTAGTAGGTATAAAATTCTTAAAAATGGTTTAATGAATTGGTTTCAAATTATCGGGAGGTATATTTTTGTTTAACATACATACTTCAGCGTTTATCATTATGATTAACAACTGTTAAGCAAAAAAAAAGACCTTATTTTTGTCGTAATATTGTTTAAGATTATAGCAACAGCATTCTTTGATGACTTCAAATTTTCTGGTAAACTCCACTCATTGGATTCCTTATCAGCGTAATAAGATGTTGCACCCATATATATCTGTGATTTTTGTCTAGGCATTTATATATAACGAACCTAAATCTTTTTTTTTTTTGTTTTTAAAATACTTTAATTATGGTGAATTATTGAAAGCATTTATCTTAAATCTCTAGCAAATATTTATTTTTCAATTCATGAATTTAATCTTGATAATCATCTCAATCTTTGCAAAACAAATTTCCAAACATTTTTATCAATCTCGATAAGTATGAATTGGCAAATTTTCAAAAATTTCATTCAATCTCGATAATACAAATTAGATCACTTGTTGCATTAATTGTCCAATTTTTCCGTAATACATTGTAAAAAATAATCTAGGGATTAATTATTCAACTTTTTCTGTAATATATGATAAAAAACGAATATAAAAAATTGACAATTTAAGAGTAACTTAAATTATTCGTTGATTAAAAAGTTAAACTATCATGAAAGTGTAAAATAAAATTGTTTGAAGGAAACAACAACGAACCAATCAACACCTTTTCCATGAGAATTCTTGCAAGAAAATTGAGCCTTTACAGTATCACTCGTTGTAAGTATAATTAACAATTTAATTGTTTTAAAAATCATTCTATCTGAAATAATAAGCTATAAATATTAATGAAAACCAATAACAGTATATTGTTTTAGCAGCTCTGTTTGGTTTAAGACAGATGAAAGCTATCTTTAAATGTATGAGCCGAAAAGATAAGCGTAAAATCTCGTGATATTTGATTATTTGAGCAGAATATAAATGCAGCGTTATGATAATTTTTATCGTGGCATTTCCAGGTCCATTCAATATTTAATTTCCCTAAACATTTCAGAATTTTACAAGCTGGAAATTATGCCTCAAATTGTTTTTCATTAAGTAATAGAATTTCAAAGAATCAATAACATTATTTATATCTTGATAAATTCAGTATATATGATCTAAAAGCATCCGGTAGATTATTTCATCAATTAGCGTCTTCTGAATATCAGTATCATTCTGAACAACGAATTTTTAATAATGACTGAATTCATATTAAAGTACTTCAATGATTTTCTGCAATTTTCACGAGCCTGTTTCAAATGCAGGTTTCGATCTACTTTTCCGTTTCACTCATTAATAAAAATATTCAGCTGTCGCAATAATAATCTTTTAAATCATTCAAGAGTAATGAGAAATAATTTATCCATCTATTTGATTAGTTCTTTTTGTTATTGTTTTTTCAATGCCTGAAGAATGTAAAAATTTGCAATGTAAAGTTAGGAATCTATTCTCACTTTCATAAATATGGCTAAGAATGATTTTCCGATAAAAAATATTAAAGTATTAATTAAAAGTATTGAAGCATTAAAGAAAATATTAAATTTTTTTCAATAAAAATTATCGTTTTTCCAAAATATAGTTTTTCATAGTAGAATATTTTGCATTTCATATTTAAATGTAAAAAAATTTAGTGCAAATTTAAGATATGATAATTAATAATAGAAACAGAAGCCTGCACAATTAATTAATAATTATTTTATTAATTAATAATTTTTCAACAAAGTTTTTGATAAGTTAGTCGCTGACGTCCTTTTAAACATGAAAATATCGCTAAAGCGTTTAACAGACTTGATATTTTTACCATGATCATGATTAAAAGAATAATGATGGACAATTTGATATATAAGAAACAAGAAACTGTGATCAAACAACTAAGCAATGAAACTTATTATGATATCATATTCATTAGTTTACTACTTCATGCATATTATTTATATCTAGACTTGTATCGTCTACTTTATGAATTCATTTCTTTGATTAGGATTCATTAACTTAATGATTTTCTTACTGATCAATATGATTTACAGAACAATCGATCAGTAAACTCCAATGTGGAATTTACTAAGAACCTGAAGATGCGCAATAATCACTAACACATAATATATTGAAAAAGAAATTAAATTACAATTAAAAATGGATGCCAAAATTCAGAGCATACTAATTAAGCTAACATTTTTGCTATTTAACAAATTTGAGCGATATTTTAATGTGATTACTTTAAAGGAAATATTTTTATTCATGTTTAAATTTCTAAACAGACAAATAAAAGAACTGATAATTTAATTGTACGGAACCTGAAATTATAATAACAATTTATTGATAATAACGAAAGACGATCTTATTTTATAGATGTCGTTTGTTTATGTTGATTCATCGTTTGCTTATCGACGGCTGAAATAAATGAGAATAAATTCATATCATATCCTTTTTTAAAATGATAAGTAAGATGGAATTATTTGAAATTTGAAAAATGCTTTTAATTTTTTTCAATTTCTAAGTATCTATTTGACTATAAAAAATTTAATTAATACAGAATTGACAATAAAATATGATTTTACATAGATATTTTATAAATATTTTTTGTTACATAAACATATGAGAAGAGATAATGGAATATATCAAAAGATTTATTTCTATATATATATTTAAGAGATTCTTTGCATCTTTGAATTAATTTAAACTAATCAAAATTGCGAAATGCAAATACAATGAATGTTTCGGTGAATATTTCTGTTATCTGTTACAACACATAAAATTATGATGGTAATATGTTCTCTGTGACATCCACGACTTTTGTCAATTAAAATTCACTTGATGGATATTTGGAGCAGAAAGTGATTTATCCACAATATCTTAATGCATAACGGATGAGTGCAAAACGATAACTTACATATTCTGATGAATATAATAATGTTGATATATAAACTTAACATTTGCTGAAATTTAAGATCACTCCATTCAACAAAACTATAAATATAGTATTCTCATTTTATTGCATGAATTCATAAATTTGTAGATGTTTGTTCTATCGCTATTCCAGGCAACTGCAAATT
>SNRZ01000432.1:0-21392 GCA_008729115.1 Dirofilaria repens | reverse complement strand
AACTATTTCTCTGAAAAAAAACTTTGAAAAAAAAGTCTATTATTCGCCCATTATCAATAATATTTCTCTGAAAAACTTTGAAAATTAAATTGCATATTAAAATTATAAAAAAATTAAGATTTTACTTAATGTTAGCTAAAGATAAAAAAATTTTGTGAATAAAAATTGCAATGGCAAAATAATTATAAAAAATTTATATTTCAACAAATATCAAAAATTTTATTAAATTTTTAAACAAATAAAAAAAAAACGAATGAATAACAAAATGTAATATTTAACTTATTATATATAAAAAATAAATAAATAAATTTTCATCGTTATTATTATCATTATTGTTATTGCTGTTATCACTATTGTTACTATTATTATCATTATTATTACTATTATTATTATTACTATCATTACCATTACTAACTGTTATTATTACTATTATTGTTATTATAATTATTATTACATTATTGTTATCACTATTATGATTACTGTTATTACTATTATTAGTATTGTTATCACTATCATTATTATGATTATTATTATTATTATTTAAGAAAAGAGAAATATATAATACTAAAATCATAATTTATAAAACATTGAAATGATTGTTTAATAATTTATTCAAAAAAAAAAAGTTCAAAAAATTATGCAACGAGAAAGGAAGAAAGAAATGAATGCTATTTATTTATTTGTACGAACTTTATTTCTACTTGCAGTACGACCACCACATCGAGCGCATGATCGTAATTGGCAGTAGAAACATTTATGACCAATACCATCGGCAAATTTAGTTTTTTGACAAATTTGACAAATGGCATCATCTTGTGTACCAACAAGACGTTGTGCGATCTCTTTTCGTTGATTGATTTGTTTCTCGATTGCTTCTAATTCTTGATCAGCTTTCCTATAAAATAAATACAGTATGATCAAACAGTATGATTAGCTTTCCTATAAAATGAATACAGTATGATCAAACAGTATGATCAGCTTTCCTATAAAATAAATACAGTATGATCAGCTTTCCTATAAAATAAATACAGTATGATCAAACAGTATGATTAGCTTTCCTATAAAATAAATACAGTATGATCAAACAGTACGATTAGCTTTCCTATAAAATGAATACAGTATGATCAAACAGTATGATCAGCTTTTCTATAAAATGAATACAGTATGATCAGCTTTTCTATAAAATAAATACAGTATGATTAGCTTTTCTATAAAATAAGTATAATAACATGTATGTATGCATGTATTTATGTATGTATTATTTGAATAATATAAAATTTTTTTGTTTATTTAAATTATTATTTACAATTTCATTATTTCTTCTTTTTTCATTTGTTTGTTTATTATCTTTTGCTAAATAAATTATAATTCAAAAAATAATTTTTCATTTTTGGAATTATACTTTTCAAATATATTTTATCTGAAAAGTTCAAAAATAAAATTTAATCAAATTTTTTATTCGTTTTCTTTTTTTTCTTTCTATTATTCATGACAGTACGAAAAAGTGCCATCCAAAATTAAGTAATATTGGGAATTAATCATTTTGATGGATTTAAATATTTCCATCTTCATGAATTATCAACAAAATAATTGAATAATTAAATAAGTAAATGATTAATCGGATACAGTATAAATTTTCTTTTTTCCATTCTCGATTTAATATGATAATAATAAAGGAATAACAATTTTTGGTAATTTTGAATTTTTGTATTCGTCATAACTGATTGATAGATGATTTGATAATTTTAATCAAAATAAAATAGAAGCAATTAGAAATGGAAAAGAGTAATTGAAGAATGGAAATTAAAAAGATCAATTAAAATTTGAAGTGAAAATTGTATGAATCGTCTTCTCAATTCTTATCCTTTGTCGTTAATAAATAAATAACATTAAATCTTTGTAATTAAAATTGAAAATTGCTTATTATAAAAGTTAGAAGTCAGATAGTGTGATACACATACTGGAATATATATCAGAAATATTGGAAATAAACAGTGGGGTATATATGTATTGGAAATTATGTATCTGAAATATTAGGGATAGTTGGGTAGTGGGATAAATATATTGGAAATTATATATTCGAAATATTACAGATAATTGCAGGTAGGAAACATATATTGGAAATTATATATCGGAAATATTATAGATATCTGGCCAGTGGGATATATATATTGGAAATTATATATCGGAAATATTATAGGTAGTTAGACAGTGGGATATATATATATATATACTGAAAGTGTGATGCATATATTAGAAATTATATATCGGAAATATAAATTGGTTATTAAAATATTTGGCAACATTTAACTAATTATTGATATGTTAATGTATTGATAATAATTTAACATATATTGATAATAATTAATATATTGATAGTAACTGATATATTGATAACAATTTGATACATTGATAATAATTTAATTTTCCCTGAACTTACATATGTCTTTATCAATTTATCAATAAAAAAAAATAGAAAATTTACTGGCTAAGTTGAGTTTCTTTTTCTTCCTCAGCACGTTGTCGTTGCAAAACTTCTTCAATAATTTGACGTTCCTCAGCACTTAAATGTGATAAATCAGGCATTGGTGGTTCGGCCATTGCCCTTTAACCCGTTTGGCTATTAAAGGCCTAAATGAAAAAAAATACAAATCTATCACAGTAATAAAAAAAAGAATTACACAATATTTTATCATTAATCATTTGCAATTTTATCACTAATCATTTAGAATTAAATTTTGTTCGAGATAAAGCAATTCAAATTATCAATGATAATTTGAAATGAGAAATATTAAAAGATTGCAATATGCTTCATATTGATATAATATTATCGAGTGATATATATCTTATTCCTAAAACTAACTATTCCCAATTTATCGAGAATTTGAAAAAAAAAAAGTAAAAGAGCATGGAGTAGAGGAAGAAAAAAAACGAATAATGAGATAATTGGCCTTAGGCTTGTTTTGTTTTTTTTTCTTGCCAATAAAATAAGCCATAGGCTTGTTTTGTTTTCTCTAAGAATAATTGGCATCGTTATTTGTGTGACGTCATTTATCTTAAAAAACGATAAGCAAAAAAGAGAGATAATAATGATAATAATAATAAGCAAACAAATAATAAAAATTATAATAGATGCATATAAATTTATCATGTAATGGTTAACTATTAAAATAGGATAAAATTATGATCAAAATTTTGATAAAAATAATGATATATAGACATAAAAGATTATATAATAAACGATTATCAGTCATTATTGTCATTATCATCATCAACAATGATAATAAAAATAGAAATATGTTAATTTCAAAATTATAAGAAAGCATTGATTTCACAGCATTTGTTATCATTCATTCCATAATTTATCAATTCGATTTCAAATGATATAATTTTTATCAAAATTCAAATTGAACTTTTTGTCGTTAAATTTAAATCATATAGGAAGAATTTGATAAGCTGATTTTTATTTATCAATTAGTGCAGATATGATAATAATAATTCGATGATGTCGTATCTTATTCTGAAAAATATAGATTTTTATATATTAATATATATATATGTTTAGGAAATTACAAGAGATGGCATTAATTTGTGCAACTGATTAATTAGTTAAGCTTACTTTTTAGACTGATAAAGATTAATATGATAATGATAGCATTATATACAAACTTTTAAAACTATCATTGATCATATTGGTCAATGTTCTCATCCCAAAATGTTTCAAATATAAATTTTTAAAACTTTCATTGATCATGTTAGTCAATGCAAGTTTAAAGATTTTTTAAAATTTTTAAAAAATAAAGCGAGAAAAAAACAAATCTTAAATTATCATATTTATTTATCATTACTAATTATCATTACTAATTATCATTACTAATTAAATTATCATTGCTAATTCTATTGATTAATTTTAATACGAAAATTTTTTGAAAAAATATATATATTTTGAAAGTTTGAATAGAATTTTAGAAACTAATTATTTTGATTTTTAATTCGACAATTCAGCCTTAAAAGCGCTAACAAAAAACTTAATCAAATTATTGTTTTCTGTGAGATTATTTAATTCCGACTTTAGAATGAAACAGAAAGCAAAGAGAATTAAATATGAAATTAAAAATCGATTTATTTAAATAATGTAATAATAATAATTGTTCGAACATTTAATCGAAATCGACCTTGATAAGTAACAATATACAGCATATACATGCTAAACTATTATTAAAGTATTGAGTTTAAAAAAAAAAAAAATGATTTTAATTTTTCGAATTAGAAATAAGCTTTTTCAAGTGGAAGTGATAAGAAGTTTGATGTGATTGTAGGTTCTGCGACATTTGTTAATGGTTTTATGGATCAATTGATTGAAATGAGAAAGGGAGAAATAAAAAATTTTAACGATAATATACTTTGTGATATTAATAAGTGATAATATTGGTAGTACTAGTCAAGAAAAATTTATCACAATAGAACTTTGATTAAACACTAATTTCGCATAAAATTATTGCAAACAAAATTTTGATTAATATTATTTGATCGTTAAGGCGTGTACGACTAAGATAAGTATATGCATCAAATTACTATAAGTATCAATATTAACAGCATTATATAATATAACTATGATAAGATTATCATGAATTCTGGAGAAATTATCGTAAATAAAAAGAAGAACTAAGATACACAACGTATGCAGAATTAATTACATTTACGAATATCAGTTAAAATATGCAAATGACAAGAGGCAATACTAGTTAAAATGAAATCGATAAAAAAAGTAATTAGTGAATGAAAAAAAAAAAGAAATTATCATGACTGTCATCAGTTAAAATAAATAAATGGATGACGAATGAATTATCATACTATTAGTTACAAAAAAGATTAAAAAACTAATTGATAAGATAAGCATATCATGACTGTCATCAGTTAAAATAAATAAATGGATGACGAATGAATTATCATACTATTAGTTACAAAAAAGATTAAAAAATTAATTGATAAGATAAGCATATCATGACTGTCATCAGTTAAAATAAATAAATGGATGACGAATGAATTATCATACTATTAGTTACAAAAAAGATTAAAAAACTAATTGATAAGATAAGCATATCATGACTGTCATCAGTTAAAATAAATAAATGGATGACGAATGAATTATCATACTATTAGTTACAATAAAGATTAAAAACTAATTGATAAGATAATTGAATGGAAAATAAAGAAATGTTATAAGTAGTTTGCTTGCAAACATTTTCAAGAATATATCAACAACATGATAGGATAAGGACAAGTTTTTCCTGAAATTCTTTCTAGCATTCAATGAAAAATAAGCAAAAGATCTATCTATTCCGGAAGTGAAAATGGTACTTCAAAAATTTTTCAATGGACATCTTTCGCTGGATTACTGCAATTTAATTTCGTCATCAATTTTTCCAAAAATTAAAAAAAAATTGCATGAAACAAATTTTTATTTTAATCTGATTTCTTTGCTAATGATGACGATTGAAGATTTTAAAAAAGAAATTGAGAACATAAATTGTTTAACTAAATTTGGATAATTCCAATTAAATATTATTTATGCCACATATTATCTTTTCTACTTATTAAATTACTAAATATTCTTTTAAAAAAAAACTAAGTATTATTAATATTTAACATATATACATTTGTTCGTTTTAATTTTAATCAAATGAAATTATAATTAAATTTAAGGCTAAAAATTACGAAATAAAGCAGTAAAAATTTCATTTTATCAAAAAATTTTTTTTTCTTTTTGAAATGCTAATAACATTCCAAATATAATTTTTGATTTCCCTTTTTTTGGCAAAAGATAATCTGATTAAGGTTATGCCAGATATAATAAAAGAAATCGAGAAATATTAATCCAAGAAATCGAGAAATATTAATTCAAGAAATCGAGAAATATTAATTCAAGAAATCGAGAAATATTAATTCAAGAAATTGAGAAATATTAATTCAAGAAATCGAGAAATATTAATTCAAGAAATCGAGAAATATTAATTCAAGAAATCGAGAAATATTAATTCAAGAAATCGAGAAATATTAATTCTAGAAACTGAGAAATATTAATTCAAGAAATCGAGAAATATTAATTCAAGAAATTGAGAAATATTAATTCAAGAAATCGAGAAATATTAATTCAAGAAATCGAGAAATATTAATTCAAGAAATCGAGAAATATTAATTCAAGAAACTGAGAAATATTAAAGTATGAAAAAAATAAGAAAAGATTTATGTAAAATCAAGCAAACATAAAATTTATATCAATTAGCTTAGCATCAGATATCGAAACTTTTTCTTTTTGCAATCAAATCAAATGATAAAATGCAAGTTGCAAAATGCAGCATATTTTAAGTCTTATAAATAAGGCATGCATGTAGGATGAAGGGAATGAAAAGTTTGAAGTTTTGCTTGTCACATGAAATTAGAACTAACATCCGATGATAGATACTTGTGTTTCGAATATTTTCAATAAGTGATGTTTGATTTCGAATATCACACTCTCGTCAATAAAAAGATTGCACACTTGAAATTTCAATCCTTTTGAATAGCTGATTTAAAAAAATGATCAATCTGAAAAATATGATTAATTTAATGATTGATAAAAATTTCATCAATAATTAGAATGTTAATTTTGAAATTATCAAATTGATTAATTGAGTACGATAAATAATTAATTAATTTTTAACTTAAGCGAATGATTTATGAAAGTATCATTTGTATGAAATAGTTATTAATTATACAACAAATAATGAATGCAAAGTTAATTAGTTAATTAGTTATATTAGCATATATCGTGTATTATTAATTTGTAAGAAATGTTTTCTTATATCTCTAAGACAGTAAGGTGAAAAATTCAAAAAGTTGTAGCATTTTTTTTTTTTCAGTTCTATCAAAAGTTAATCCCATATTTTTTTGGCGCAAGTCATAAATAAAAAGTTGCAAAAAATTCGCAGTAAAATTATCATAGGCAACAAAATATATCATAGATGATAAAGAGATATAAAATAGTAAATATATCTCGTAGAAAGATAAATAAATATTAGATGATTTTCTGGAAAGATAATTAATCAAATTAAGGCAAGATAAGCAAGATGGTTGATTTTGCATAAAGCTATCTATTTCAGATAATTTAAATATGATGGGGAAAATTAATTAATCAATTAAATTGATAGAGCTCAATTTGCTTGATTACTTTCTTAGCATAGATTATATTTCTTACTTTTAACTTTTAATCTTAATTTTCATCCTATGGAGAATTTATCAGAGAAATTTTGAAATTTTATGTTACGATAGTGATGTGTATACATTACGAAAAGATGTATATATTTGGAATTTTAATCATATTTTTTAAAAAAATATGAATCATCAGCGAATTTTTTTTTTTGATATTACTTTTAAAGGAAGAAATTAAGAAGGTTAAAGGTTAATTTAGCATATAACTATATCTCAAAGTTCTATTTAATTTTTGTAATTAGATAAAAAATTCTCAAAGTGATAAAAATTTTTAAATAATGCATTCTATCATTATTCCACGTTTTCATTACTATTTATAAACTGTAATCAACTCTAATCAACTGTCGTAAATTTATCTAAATGGAAATTAAGCTATAATATATTCTGATGAAAAAAATATGCAAAGAAAAAAAAAGAAAATAATTATAGCTAAATGAACCATTGATAAATTTACAATATTGTTACAGACAATTTATGCAAAAAAAAAACAGAGAAAATTCTCGAGATAATATATGTAACTTCTTGATATTGCTTAAATTCTATTTCAAACAGATAGCTACAGATTGATAATATCAGTTTATCAATAAAGTAGATTTATTCATTTTGCGATACTGCTTAAATTCTATTTCATACAGATCGCTGAACATTGATAAATCACTTATCAATAAAACAGATTTATTCATTTTGCTTAATGATAAAAACATTGTTGTTAATTTGATAAATGACCAAATTTTGCAACAATTTTTCGAAATTTTACTAAAATGAAAACAAAATAAACAATTACATTTTCTTTTATCGCTAATTTCGTATTATTTTAAAGTGATGAAAATTAGTTATCAAAAAATTTAGAAAAAAAAAATTGAAATTTCTGATAAAATGAAATGATAAGAATGAGATAAGATATTTCATTCATTCAAACATATAGCAATTGTTGTTCGATTTTTCATCATTTCCTCGGAGAGTTTCAAATATTCCAAAAAGGAAAAGAAAAGAAAGTAAAAAGTTTTTTTTTGAAAACTTTAAGATTATCGATTAAAGGCAAAACAAAACAGACAATAAGTAACTTTAAGTTCTTTTTTTTTGAACTTTTCTTTTACTTTCTTTTTTCAATTATTATTTTGAATATTTTAAAATGAGCATTCTTTGAGAATATATGTTTTATCAATAAATCAATTGATCAAATCAATCGATCAATCAATCAAATAGGCAATAAATAAATAGGCCTAAAAGAGAATAAAAGAAAAGATTTTTACTGGACTGGAAGAGTTTAATAAATAGATGAAAAGAAAAGGAGTTCTCCATATGAAAATAAAAAAGGGGAGGTGTGATTATCGGTGGAGATGTATCGACAAGAATTGGCTATTGCTACTGCTGCTATAGGCCTTGGTTTTGAGATGTGAAAGCCTTTGGAGGAGTGTGTAAAAAGCCTGATGCAAGTTGTGTATGCATCAAAATGCATGCCTTCATGCAAAACACATAACACACACATACACATACACATACACATACACATACACACATACATTTCCCAATGCTCTTCTTCGTTCTTAATCAGCCTAGCCAAGTAATCTAAACCCTATTTCTTTTCTTTCTTGAAGCATTAAGTTTATAGCCAAGCTTGTCTCTTTTTTCATCCAGCCTTCTTTCGCTGGAATACACATGAATGAATTGAAACAGACTTAGTTTAGTCTCTCCCTAGCTTAGTTTTCTCTTTTCTTCCAAGCCTTAGAAAGCCTTAGAGCCAAATAAATATATGATAGATAGCCAATCTTTGAAAATGAAGTATATAAAGTATATATTTTTAGCTATAGTATCTCAACTGATTTCTGTCATTTATCCCTTTATAATATTTGTTTCTTTTTTTCTTTTTTAATTTTTACATTTTATCATTTATCTTATCTCTAATCGATTTAATATGCAAATAAGCTAATTCTATAATTACTGATATCATATGAATATAAGACATTGATTACTTATCAATTTATGCTTCGCAAAATAATAATTTGAAATTACTTTAGATTATTCCAGTGGATTATTTTAATATTTATTATATCAATCAATACTGATTAATTTTATTTTATCAACAAAATCATAAATTTGAAATAAGAATTGATAACTTTTAAAGAAAAGAAAAAAAATGATATAAAACATTTTCTGATGTACATAAATGTTAATGTTTTTATTGCTATGAAATAAACAAATTGGAAAATTGCCAATTAGATGAAGTATAATTAATCAATCCAAATTGATAATATCTAAATGAGAAATAAATTAATTGGAAGAATTCTGATAAGTAAAGCAAATTTTATATCAGTTCTTTTAATGATACAATTTTTTGTTGATGTATGATATTGACATTATCATATAATATTAACATGATATTAACAAGTTCAAGTTTTCTGATGATTAAACCTTATCAGACATTTCCTGATGTATGTATGATATTAACGTTATCGAAAATTTTCCTTAAAGTTAGCATTTTCAAGTTCAACTTTCTTCATGCATGATATTGATGTTATCGGACATTTTCTGATATATGATATCGACGTTATCAGACTTTTTCGTTAAAGTGAGAATTTTCAAATTCAAGTTTTCCTAGATATTAACGTTTCTAGAAATCGATATCAAATAAATGTTAAATTAATCAATAAAAAAATCAAAAAAAACCTATCGATCTATTTAAATTATCATTTCAGGATTATGTCAACAAATATACTTCAATGACATTAATTCGATCTTTTAATGATAAATTGATACAAAAATGCAACAATATCAGTGATGGCAATCATTCGTAATATTGCCTTCACGAGATTCAAGCAATAGTAATATGCAAAATATAAATATATCAATAATGATATAAGTAATAGTAATTGTGTTAAGGAAAAAAAAATCACTGATTACAATCAAATAGCATTCAATGATATCAGAAATTAATCGATATGAATCTGTATAAATCAAAATACATGTACTTACAAAAATTATCTGTTCAAATGTTAACATAAAAATAATTTTTATTTCAAAAAAAATTATTTGGAAATTCTGAAACAAATTTATGCAGCCAAATGTAATTATTATTTAATTTAACAAATGATAGCAAAATTAATTAATAAATAAATATTATTAGCGAAGAAAGATAAATGAAAAAATATCCGATTGATTCACAAGATGTTGCATTGATCTACGAATTCTATTCGTAATATTTAACTCAACTTGAATTACCTGAATGTCATAATGTTAAATTAAATTAAATTAATCATTAATCAATGATCTAATCAATAAAAAAAATCTATCAATATGATTTATATTTTTCGATTTAAAAAATCAATTAATACACATGCTGTAATAGAAAGTTATATGTTTTAAAATAGTTTTGGATTAAATTATCTAATAAGATTCTGATCGATTGAAAGGAAATGAAACCGAATATAATTTCAGATTTTTTTTTTAAGTGTTTGAAATATTGCTAAATTCACATAGTTATATTTTATTATAATTATAATGAATGCTATTTGCAAGATGAGTTAGAAAGAAATTTTCATAACTTTCAAAGCCATCTGATTTATCTTCGCTCATTTTTATATCATTCATCGTTATCAATTTATTTTCAAAGCCATTTGATTTATCTATGCTCATTTTTATATCATTCATCGTTATCAATTTACTTTCAAAGCCATTTGATTTATCTATGCTCATTTTTATATCATTCATTGTTATCAATTTATTTTTCAATACAAAATTGATTAATTGATGATCATTAAATTGATGAAATTTTTCCAATCCAATAATGCTGAGAATATTTTTTCAAAAGTGTCTTGAAGATTTGTCTGATTTTATCATTTCATTTAACTGGAGAGGAAATGTGAAAGCACATATTGTATTTTAAATTAATGCAATCCTCACAGTTTTTTAAGTGCTTAATTTATTATTTGTATATTTTGACTTATATTGATTTCCTAAAACTCATTCTTATGTTAGAGAATTCCAATTAAAATTCCAATTATAAGTTATTAAATGCCTTATTGTTGTCTATTTCTTCATTTCATTTAGATGATCCAATACTGATTTCATTCTTCCAACTCTGCATTTAATATATAATACACTAACGATTGTTAATTTATTTTCGTAGTTATTCTTCGTCTATTATGCTGGATAAAATTCTTTTGAGAATTTAGAAGAATTCAGGCAGAATCAAAATTGACTTATCTTCAGAAGAATAATCTTTTATGCTGCATGAAACGCATCCTTCAATAATTGAGAATATTAATACATCTTATATGATTATTAGCGATACTTGAGCTTCTAATCATGATTAGGATCAACGAAGGATGAATGATTTGTTTTTTACTGATAATTTCATAATTTCGTAGTATTTAGGAATAATCATATGATCTTATTAATGGTATCAATACTCTAAATGAATAAAAAATATTTTCCATTTCTGTGATTATCCTCCAAAAGATTCTTATTTCTGTTACCTTTTGAATTTCCACCAAAATTTTAATTCAAATTTAGCAATAAACTTTATTGGCTTATATGATATTGTAATACATTACTTTGTTTATATATCATCGGATATAGCAATAATCAAAGGATACCAAAGAGCAGAATCAAGAAGTACGAAAAAATGTCTAAATACGATTGATATCTTATCTTCCTTTGGGGATTATCATTTTCCACTTGTTCCATCACTGTTTGTTATTCGTATCGTTGAATTGTGATTCCTGTTGTCATCGAATTGTCGTCGTCGGAATTGTTGTTTCTGTCAAATTATCGTCGAATTACTTATCGTCAGTTAACGGTCGAATTATGTCGGGATGCAGTTCTGTATTTCCGGATTGAGCTCTTATCCTCAGCTCCGGAATCCTTTCCTTTTAAATTCTTCGGGATTTCTCTGCTTTACCTGATTTTCAACTTATAGCCTTATGATTGGTGAATCTTACTTTCCTCAACCTAAGAATCGGAGTATTTTGGCTGTAAACATGGACATCTTTTTTGGCTTGTTAGCCTAGCCTATTTACAACTGTGGCGTACTATTTGACCTTTTGATATTCTTATCTATAAACAATTAATATTTTTTGCCTTTCGTCGACATAGAGATATAACAATATGGTATTGAATAAATAAGAATCAAGAACTCTTATCTCAAAAATGTATTTTAAAATGAAATAAAATTTAGAATTCAAGAACTACACAAAGTATGAATTTCAATGGATGATGAGAATGCAACAAGTAGTTTCGATAATTTCTTCCCTCTCCTCTTTCTCTTCAAATTTCAATTAACTGAAATAAGGAAATTGAATAGTCGAATGGCTTTCAAAACATTCCTCAAATTTCAACCTTTTTCCAGGATATAAATTCTGTAATTCTATATGAATCAAAATTTAATAAAATTTATGTCCTTGCAATTGCAACACTATTATATCTGCTTAACTTGCAACTCTAATAATAATTATTCAATCCGATGCCATATCTTTAAAATCGTTTTCAGTATACTTCAACCTTTGAACTTTGTATTTTTTATGAGCGATGGAAACAGAAAATCAAATAATGCAAAATTGATTTTATTAATGCTTAGGGCGATATTATTAAATAAATTAAATCAAAACATGAATTTAAGCATGATTCAATGGTAATCAAAACTTTTTTAGTCAATAAATCCTGTTATTTCTGGAAGTTATCTTCCATTTAAGTGATCTTGTGCGGCATGTTTTATGTTGTAAAATATTAAAAAAAAAATTTAGACATTCTTAATTAGAATATATTAGAAGTTTCTCGGATGATATTAATACTCTCGATGATTGCAACCATTCATCATGCTCATTATCACTGCTATCAACCATATGCTTTCCTGAATTATTACTTGCTCCAATTTCATCTAGTGTTCCAATCTGAAGTTACTATTTTAAAGATTCAAAAAGAAATTTTGTTTCAAAATTTTAGAAGAGAGAGAAAAATTTATCGAATCTAAAAAATTTCGAAAAAGTACACAAAGACTGATAAGATTTTTATAAAAACCAATTTCATTTATATTAAATATCACATCAAATTTAAACGATTCGAGAATTGTTTTTAGCCGAAGAAGAATTGTGAATTGATATTTGCATTATTAAACGTAATAATAATAATAATAATACAAATCAATTTTTATTTGAGTAGGAAATAATTTCTTAAAGTTTTATTCTTCAGTTAGCAATATATTGTCACAGAAAGCAAGATGAGGTTACATTTTACAAAAGATATAGTTAATAGACAGTTGATAGAATAAATTTTAAACAAATTTTTGATAGAAATTACTTTTTCAGAGCACCATCTTTTTCTATGTCAACAAAAACATCACATTAAGTGAAATTCGAGATTTGAAATTGAGAAAATTCACCATCAAATAAACATTTCATTAATTGAATTAAAAAAAAAAATCTATAAATCGATAATACATTTTGTTTGGTATAGACAAATAGCCGCGATAAAGGTTTTTGAAAAATATATTTTTCAAAAAAAAAAAATTTATTTTTCGCATACGTCATAAGATAGATAATTATTAAAAATATTCAAGTAGAATCGACAATTATGAAAATATTAGTAATAGATTAGGTTTTTTGCTTCCGTTGTTATTGAATTGATGAATTATTCCTGACATCTTCATCGAGAATTTGCTTCAACGATAAACTAATCGTTCAGAATCGAAGGACCACTTCCCATATTTTCTTCGAGAGTTTGTTTGAACATCGACAAATCCATTGAGAGGTGTATCTTCATTCTGGCTGTACGAATTGTTCTGATCATTCTTCTCAGAAACTTTTACGACACGTGTTTGTATCGAGGAGAGACTGATATTATTTCAAGACATTGTTGAAGAATATCCTCCTTAAAAATATTTCCAAATACTATTTTACATTAAAAGGTTGAAAAATTAAATGAAATATTAATTGACTATAAAATGCTTATGTCAAATGCTTTTTTGCTCAAAATTTTTTTGAACAATTTTTTTCGTAAATTTAGTAATTAACAATTTTTAAATCAAAACTTTATTTCAACCTCACATTAATAATTCATGACAAATATTAAATAAAAGATAGAATTTAGAATTTCTCCAAGATTTAATACTAATGTGATTATTATTTATTAAGATAAATATTCTATTGATAATCAATTTTTTAGACATAATTGTGACGCAAATGAAAATTGCCAATATTATTAAGATAAATATTTTATTGATAATCAATTTTTTAGACATAATTATGACGTAAATGAAAATTGCCAATAATCGATCATTATTAATCAATTTACTTTTTCAATTTGATATAAATTATTCAAGAAGAAAATTACTTAAATCATAAATACAACGCAAATAACAAATAAGAATTTATTGAGTAGATGATAGATTGATTCTTATAATCTAAAATGATTATTTACCATAAGTTAAAGTTTGTCAAATTTCAGATTTTAAAGAAAGAAATTTTCATGGGAATTTAGGTTAGCTGATATGAATCTTTCCAAATTGCATAAAACAAAACAAACATTTCAAAAAGCTAGATTTATTGCTTTAAGTTGTCACTGAATTTTATGCAAAATTAACATTTTTCCACTCACATTACTATCACCAATTGCTTCAACTTTTCCCTATCAAAGTAAACTTCGGATTAACTTATCAAGCTAGATATCTTATTACATAATGCATTTGATTTTTGGCGGTCTATTTTGATTGGCTCCTCCAACAAAATTACGTTATCTTTTAATCAATGATTAATATGCTGCATATGTTTGATTGATTTTATAGCCAACATACTTTGATCAAATGTTATTGATGAAATTAATTTTAAAAATTTAAATTAGATCGATCAATAGTAATTGAAACAAAAAAATTAGAATATCTTTTAAAGGACGAGTGCATGACAATGTAAACATTTTAATAACATTTGCATATATTTGATATTATCAATAATTGCTTTGATGTTATGCTTTACTCTCTCTGGACGACAAAGGATAATTTAATTTTTATTATCATGATCTTCTGTACTGCAATAGCTTGTTTTTGCATATTCATAAAATTGAATTTGAGATTTTGTTAAAAGTATTTTTGTAAAATTAAACGTTTCAAAAATTCCACAAGGAATTATTAATCTATAAGATATACGATGTGAGTTAAATTGATAAATTACTTGTCTTACTCAAAATCTCAAAACTTATTCTTCCATTTAACTTTCCTCAGTCCCTATTAGTTGATATTATTATTGATCCTCTTGTCATCCTATTAATCTTCCATTCTTCCAAGTCATTAGAAAAATTCATACAAGTTTCATAAATATTATCAATAATTACTTTAAAATTATGTTTTACTCTTTCGATACAATCATCCCACGATAAAGTCCTGAAATGTTTCTTTATCCCATGAATTCTTGGATGGATTTATATCAGATATTTAATTATCATTAGAAACAAATGATTTTTTGAATTTCGAAAAAAAATTCATTTCCAATTTAAGTACTAAAATATTTTCTTAAATTTCCGATAATACAGTGGAAATTATAACAATATTTGTATTGTGTATTTGTATTGTCTGCATTCTAATTGATCATTTTAAGTTCCTTTTATAGCAGCGGAACTAATATATATTATATTACTTAAAAAATATAATATTCAAAAATGTTTAAATTGAAACCAATGGAGTGAATTTTTAATGCAACTTTTTAGGCGATTTTTATTTCTCTCAAATTTGATCTATCAATTATGATTTGTATAACATAAGGGAGATTATAAATAAGGAAAAAATCAAATTAGTAAAGCACTTCTTAATGATTTTTTTGAAGGAATCTGAATACCTTTTTGGCATCTTTTTTTCTTTCTCGTTTTACAAAATTTCAAAATATCAAGATTTTGAAAATTTAAAACTGCATATACACAACTTCACATTGTTAGTATCACTTCATCTTTCCAGTATTTTCTTCTTGGCTTCTTCATGGCTTATTTCTAAATAAGAAAAATGTGAAAAAATTTTAACTTTTTGAAAGATTTTTTAAATCATTTTCAGATCTGTGCTCCATCATAAGAACCCTTCGGAACTCCAAGTCGAAAGGACGAGACGAGATGGAAGACGGAGAACTGAGAAAAACAAAACTTAACAGAATCTGAAAACCATTGAAAAAGCTAAATCTAGCAGAAGAATCTGAAGTTCGCGATGTGCTAGATGGCGGAATTATAGGATTTAAATATGAGATCAGTGATAAACGAATGGATGGTATAAGAAGATATGGAATTATGATAAAAGCAATAAGTAATTATATATATCCTATTGCTTTTCTTATCTCGATTATTTTTGTATGCTCGAATGTATCGTAATTTTGTTTATTTTATTATTTCACGAAATCCACAGACCTGAAATAATCGATGTCATAATAAAATTTGTTTGTGTATGTTGGAATGTAAAATATGAATTTTGTGAGTGAAATAAATATTTTTATATATTTCGAATTATAATCTCATTACTATCACTTGTTTAATAAAATATAATTCCTTTTCCGCTTAATGCAGCACCGTCATAGTTAGACAGAAGTTGCTTAAATAGACGGAGAATACAAATCCATTCACTCTTTCTTAAATTTTGAAATTGTCGAGACAACAAAAAAAAAACCATAAAAGATTGACGAAAAACAAGAGAGTCTATTTGACGTAGAAAAAACAATTCTAAGTTAATATTGATTACAGCATTTCTGATACAGCTTTGTTCAATTAGTCAATATGACAAGTTTTGAAGTTCTTGCAGCTTTTTATAAAATACTAATTATAATGCAAGTAGCTTGATTTATTTGCTTGCTTATTAAAATATAAATGTAATATCTATTTCTACAAAAGTGTTTAAAATCTTCAATTTTTGCAATTCTGGTCAAAATGATCAGCTTATCAGAACTGCTGAATGAATTGCTGATATAGTATGATTGGGAATTTATAGATTATCATTATATATAACACAGATAATATCTGCTATCAGTATGACAACTGATTAAATTTGCAGTCTGATAAAGTCCATTTTGTACTGCATTACTATCGATGTATAGAATATTTCGTTTTAATTAAATGAAACATGTATTTGAAGTGTCTCAAAAATTTTGTTGTAAATCTGTTTGATTCATAAAATAATTAAAATTAGTAAAAATAATTTATAGTAATAAAAGTTTTGAAAATATGAAATTGTAATAAATATATTTATTGTTCGAGTACACTGGTAAAGAAAAATTGAATTTTATGAAAGAAATGCTTTGTATTTTCAACACTTTTTTTCGATATATTTCCAAAAAATATTTTCATATTTTCAATTTCATATTTTCAAAACTTTTATTACTATAAATTATTTTTACTAATTTTAATTATTTTATGAATCAAACAGATTTACAACAAAATTTTTGAGACACTTCAAATACATGTTTCATTTAATTAAAACGAAATATTCTATACATCGATAGTAATGCAGTACAAAATGGACTTTATCAGACTGCAAATTTAATCAGTTGTCATACTGATAGCAGATATTATCTGTGTTATATATAATGATAATCTATAAATTCCCAATCATACTATATCAGCAATTCATCAGCAGTTCTGATAAGCTGATCATTTTGACCAGAATTGCAAAAATTGAAGATTTTAAACACTTTTGTAGAAATAGATATTACATTTATATTTTAATAAGCAAGCAAATAAATCAAGCTACTTGCATTATAATTAGTATTTTATAAAAAGCTGCAAGAACTTCAAAACTTGTCATATTGACTAATTGAACAAAGCTGTATCAGAAATGCTGTAATCAATATTAACTTAGAATTGTTTTTTCTACGTCAAATAGACTCTCTTGTTTTTCGTCAATCTTTTATGGTTTTTTTTTTGTTGTCTCGACAATTTCAAAATTTAAGAAAGAGTGAATGGATTTGTATTCTCCGTCTATTTAAGCAACTTCTGTCTAACTATGACGGTGCTGCATTAAGCGGAAAAGGAATTATATTTTATTAAACAAGTGATAGTAATGAGATTATAATTCGAAAATATATAAAAATATTTATTTCACTCACAAAATTCATATTTTACATTCCAACATACACAAACAAATTTTATTATGACATCGATTATTTCAGGTCTGTGGATTTCGTGAAATAATAAAATAAACAAAATTACGATACATTCGAGCATACAAAAATAATCGAGATAAGAAAAGCAATAGGATATATATAATTACTTATTGCTTTTATCATAATTCCATATCTTCTTATACCATCCATTCGTTTATCACTGATCTCATATTTAAATCCTATAATTCCGCCATCTAGCACATCGCGAACTTCAGATTCTTCTGCTAGATTTAGCTTTTTCAATGGTTTTCAGATTCTGTTAAGTTTTGTTTTTCTCAGTTCTCCGTCTTCCATCTCGTCTCGTCCTTTCGACTTGGAGTTCCGAAGGGTTCTTATGATGGAGCACAGATCTGAAAATGATTTAAAAAATCTTTCAAAAAGTTAAAATTTTTTCACATTTTTCTTATTTAGAAATAAGCCATGAAGAAGCCAAGAAGAAAATACTGGAAAGATGAAGTGATACTAACAATGTGAAGTTGTGTATATGCAGTTTTAAATTTTCAAAATCTTGATATTTTGAAATTTTGTAAAACGAGAAAGAAAAAAAGATGCCAAAAAGGTATTCAGATTCCTTCAAAAAAATCATTAAGAAGTGCTTTACTAATTTGATTTTTTCCTTATTTATAATCTCCCTTATGTTATACAAATCATAATTGATAGATCAAATTTGAGAGAAATAAAAATCGCCTAAAAAGTTGCATTAAAAATTCACTCCATTGGTTTCAATTTAAACATTTTTGAATATTATATTTTTTAAGTAATATAATATATATTAGTTCCGCTGCTATAAAAGGAACTTAAAATGATCAATTAGAATGCAGACAATACAAATACACAATACAAATATTGTTATAATTTCCACTGTATTATCGGAAATTTAAGAAAATATTTTAGTACTTAAATTGGAAATGAATTTTTTTTCGAAATTCAAAAAATCATTTGTTTCTAATGATAATTAAATATCTGATATAAATCCATCCAAGAATTCATGGGATAAAGAAACATTTCAGGACTTTATCGTGGGATGATTGTATCGAAAGAGTAAAACATAATTTTAAAGTAATTATTGATAATATTTATGAAACTTGTATGAATTTTTCTAATGACTTGGAAGAATGGAAGATTAATAGGATGACAAGAGGATCAATAATAATATCAACTAATAGGGACTGAGGAAAGTTAAATGGAAGAATAAGTTTTGAGATTTTGAGTAAGACAAGTAATTTATCAATTTAACTCACATCGTATATCTTATAGATTAATAATTCCTTGTGGAATTTTTGAAACGTTTAATTTTACAAAAATACTTTTAACAAAATCTCAAATTCAATTTTATGAATATGCAAAAACAAGCTATTGCAGTACAGAAGATCATGATAATAAAAATTAAATTATCCTTTGTCGTCCAGAGAGAGTAAAGCATAACATCAAAGCAATTATTGATAATATCAAATATATGCAAATGTTATTAAAATGTTTACATTGTCATGCACTCGTCCTTTAAAAGATATTCTAATTTTTTTGTTTCAATTACTATTGATCGATCTAATTTAAATTTTTAAAATTAATTTCATCAATAACATTTGATCAAAGTATGTTGGCTATAAAATCAATCAAACATATGCAGCATATTAATCATTGATTAAAAGATAACGTAATTTTGTTGGAGGAGCCAATCAAAATAGACCGCCAAAAATCAAATGCATTATGTAATAAGATATCTAGCTTGATAAGTTAATCCGAAGTTTACTTTGATAGGGAAAAGTTGAAGCAATTGGTGATAGTAATGTGAGTGGAAAAATGTTAATTTTGCATAAAATTCAGTGACAACTTAAAGCAATAAATCTAGCTTTTTGAAATGTTTGTTTTGTTTTATGCAATTTGGAAAGATTCATATCAGCTAACCTAAATTCCCATGAAAATTTCTTTCTTTAAAATCTGAAATTTGACAAACTTTAACTTATGGTAAATAATCATTTTAGATTATAAGAATCAATCTATCATCTACTCAATAAATTCTTATTTGTTATTTGCGTTGTATTTATGATTTAAGTAATTTTCTTCTTGAATAATTTATATCAAATTGAAAAAGTAAATTGATTAATAATGATCGATTATTGGCAATTTTCATTTACGTCATAATTATGTCTAAAAAATTGATTATCAATAAAATATTTATCTTAATAATATTGGCAATTTTCATTTGCGTCACAATTATGTCTAAAAAATTGATTATCAATAGAATATTTATCTTAATAAATAATAATCACATTAGTATTAAATCTTGGAGAAATTCTAAATTCTATCTTTTATTTAATATTTGTCATGAATTATTAATGTGAGGTTGAAATAAAGTTTTGATTTAAAAATTGTTAATTACTAAATTTACGAAAAAAATTGTTCAAAAAAATTTTGAGCAAAAAAGCATTTGACATAAGCATTTTATAGTCAATTAATATTTCATTTAATTTTTCAACCTTTTAATGTAAAATAGTATTTGGAAATATTTTTAAGGAGGATATTCTTCAACAATGTCTTGAAATAATATCAGTCTCTCCTCGATACAAACACGTGTCGTAAAAGTTTCTGAGAAGAATGATCAGAACAATTCGTACAGCCAGAATGAAGATACACCTCTCAATGGATTTGTCGATGTTCAAACAAACTCTCGAAGAAAATATGGGAAGTGGTCCTTCGATTCTGAACGATTAGTTTATCGTTGAAGCAAATTCTCGATGAAGATGTCAGGAATAATTCATCAATTCAATAACAACGGAAGCAAAAAACCTAATCTATTACTAATATTTTCATAATTGTCGATTCTACTTGAATATTTTTTAATAATTATCTATCTTATGACGTATGCGAAAAATAAATTTTTTTTTTTTGAAAAATATATTTTTCAAAAACCTTTATCGCGGCTATTTGTCTATACCAAACAAAATGTATTATCGATTTATAGATTTTTTTTTTAATTCAATTAATGAAATGTTTATTTGATGGTGAATTTTCTCAATTTCAAAT